>JAODAL010006208.1:0-135725 GCA_025379985.1 Phyllomedusa bahiana | reverse complement strand
ACATTTTCAAGAAAAGGTCTGACAATAGCTTGTGCTGTCCTCAGCAAGGGGGGCATAACCTATGTGACAAGTTCTCTTTTATTGCTGGGCGTACAGTAATTACGCTGCAATTACGGCGAGTGTTCGCTGAGTCGCACTGATCGGCGCGTTCTCCCGCGACGCGGGGGGGGCCAGCAGCCTGCTGGCCCCATAGACATACAATACTACGATCGTATTGTACGCCCGGGGAGAGGAGGCGCAATCCATAGTTCTCTCTGAGAACTGTGGATTACTGTAATGATTGGGGCGCATTTAGCTTGTATTAGAGCGCAGTACGCCGCGAACTACACGGCGAAATGCGCCTCAAAATAAGCCGTGTGAACATCCCCTAAGGTGCTAAAACGTAATCACTTATAAACACCCCTAAGAGAACCTCAGTTTTAAAAATTATACCCATCAAAGAACAAATTCAAGGGTGTAGTGAGTATATTGACCCCACGGATGTTTCACGATTCTTTTTCACGTTAAGCTGTGAAAATGAGAAATAAAATGTTTTACAGTAATGTGCAGCTTTAGCTGAAAATTTTTTATTTTCACAAGGATTCTGGGAAAAAAAAAAAAAAAAACATCTCAGAATTCGTTACACAATTTCTTCTAAGTTCGGCAAAACCCTATATGTGGGTGGGGGCATGGCAAGGCGTATAATGGAGGGAGCGCTAGTTGACTTTTGGAACGCAGATTTTGGTGGTGCCATGTCACATTTGCAAAGCCCCCCAAGTACCAGAACAGGTGAAGCCTTTCAGAAGTCACCCTATTTTGGATTCAACACCCCCAGAAAATTAATCTAGGGGGGTATTGTGGATTTTGGGTGCACGGGTGTTTCACAAGTGTTTTTTAGCATTGGGCTATGGAAATAGAAAAAAAACCCTGCAATTCCGCCATTATTTTTTCGGGTTTCATAGTTACAGCATTTGCTGTGCGGTATAAATGACATAACTTCACTATACAGGTTGGTACAATTACAGCAATATCAATTTTAGATAGTTTTTTTTTTATGTTTTATCATTTTTACACAATAAAAATGCTTTTTAAAAAAATTGCATTTTCCTGTAGTCCTATTCTGACTGTCATAACTTTTTTATTTTCTGTATATGGAGATGATGAAGGGCTTGTTTTTTGTGGGATGAGTTGAAGTTTTCGTTGGTATAATTTTGGTGTTTACATGACACTGATCGCTTTTTACCAATGATTTTGGGAGGAGGGATGAATAAATACGGCAATCTTGGTAGGATTTTGATTCTTTTCAGTGCTCACCGTGCAGTAAAAATGGCCCGTTAACTTTACTCAGCAATCCATTTTTTTGGAGGCAGGATGAAGAAATTACAGCAAATCCTGGTAGTATTTTTTATTTTTATTTTGTGCAGCGCTCATCGTGCTGTATACATGACTTTTAGTTTTAACTCCATGGAGCAAGAAAATTAGGCTGTGTCTCCATTGCACACAAAAACGTCCGTTTTTTCAGCATTTTTTGTTTTTAAAAATGATGAAAAAACTACTGAAAAAGGTGCCATAAACTTGTATAGTAAAAATGTTCTGTTGTCTCCACAGAACGTCTTTTTTTCTGCTCGTTTTATTTGCTAGTCATTTTTTTATTTGCTAGTCAAGTTTTATGAGTTTTTTTAGGATTTGGTTTTCAGGTTGTTTTTTGTCCACTGCCGTGTAGACCTAGCCTAACCGTGATTTATATTGTTTGTTTTGTTTTTTTATCCTGTAGCACTCTTGCTTGGACTTCGTGATCAGCTGTAATCTGTAGGAAGACCTGACAATATGGGTAAGTTCACATGGCTATATTTGATGTACTTTTTGGCGCGGTTTTCTTAGAGTTTCCTTGAACAAAACAGCATCAAAAAAGCTTCCAAAATGCCCCAGTTCATTTTCATTGATATTTATGTAAGACAGTTTTAGTTCACACACGTTTTCCGTGCTTCTTTGTACGCTGTTTTGGGCGCTGAAAAAGAAGTGTCATGTCAATTCTTGAAGTGTTTTTAATGCAGAAAATCCCCATAGGAATGGAAAGCTTTAAAAGATCATCCAAAGCCTCAATGTGATTTTTGACGCATTTTGGCGCAGTTTACGGTGCGGTTTTTGCCCTGGCTATTCATTTGTATGGGTGTTTCAGAAAGAAAACAGTGTCGGAAAACTTCATCGAAAACCTGATCAAAGCCTGATTAAATCCTCGGCAATACCTCTGAACAGGGCTGCATTACAGCGCTTTTCAGATTATGTTTTGAGGCGGATTTTGACGATAAAAATACAGCATCCAAATCAGCAATGTGAACATACCCTAAGGATATGTCTCAACAAGACTGGATTTTAAAGAAGATTCAGTATTTAGAATCCACAAAAATCCAACTGTGAACCATTGCCATAGCCCGCAATAGAAAATCCGAGTTGTACTTTAAACAGCTCGGATTTTCTGAAGTCGGATTTAAAATCCGAAAACCGACCAAAAAACTTAGAACATGTTCTATAATCTACTGGAAGAAGGTGGATTATAGTACTGTTCTATGGCAGGGGGTACCCGAAATCCGAAAATCACTGCAAAAAACGAATGTAAAATACTGGTCGTATTCTAATTAGAATCCGAACCAGTATTTTACACTCTGCCGTGTGGACGCAGTCTAAGGCTATGTTCACACAGGCTCATTTCGGCACACATTTCGCGGTGTAATTGCGCTCTAATACGAGCGACATGCGCGCCGAAATTACGGTAATCTATAGTCCTCATAGAGAACTATGGATTACGCCTCCTCTCCCCGTTCGTACAGTACGATCGTATTGTACGCGCGGGGAGATAAGTGACATGTCAATTACTTGCATCGAATACGCACCGCGAGTAATGCATGTCAATGGGGCCGGTGGGCTGCCGGTCCCCCCGCCGCAGGAGTACGCGTTAATCAGCGTGACTCCCAAATCACACGCCGTAATTGCGGCCGTGCTGTACACGCCGCAATTACACCGTGTGAACATCGCCTATGTGTTCAGTTTCCCTAAAGCCCACCACAGGGAAAATTAGGCATTAAACGGTGTCCATTCTCATGGGTTATCTGTATTATGCAGGACAGGCGACTCAGAGCAAGAGATGTTCTTTGCAACTGCTAACCACTCAACACAAGGGATAAGGATCCTGAACAGAGGACCCCCTCTATTAAAACAGAATTTGCTAATAGGGTTATGAGAATGGGTTCTCTAAAGTAGACACCCCCTCCGACTGCAAAGCAATAGCAGATATTTGAGGTGCTTGTGAATTTGTACATCCTGTTTGGTTACCCAAGCATCCACTACTTTCTAAGTAATGCAGTATAAATTCTAAGAGTATAAAGCCACGCATCTTATAGCCACTGTTTGTTAGCTACATGGTACAAGAAAAATACTTTATGGAGTGACCACGCCTGGAAAATTTCATTCTCAGCATTCCTAATTTAACAGCCAGTGATATGACCATAGCGTACTAAGAGAAGGCCTTAAGATGAAATCTAAATGGGATGTATTTTCAGGGCTTGTTCACACCTCATATAGAACCTTGCTTTCTGGGCATATTACATGTATTAACAATGTCAGTCAAGATCAGAGGTAGAAGAGGCGTTCAAGTATCCTAACATCCTTCGTCCACCTGCAGAGTCTACATTAGTAAAAGGGGTTGGTTGGCACCGTCCTTTTTGCATTTTGATGGCTTGAATAGCTCCTGTGCTGGGTGCAGGACAGCATGAGTTATGCTTAAACTGTGCACATTTCCCTACGTGCCACTCTTTCCATTGTAGCTTTCAGGTCCCATTTCAAAGTCTTGACATCATTCATAAGAGACTATCCAAGAACCGTCATGAGGTGTGAACACAACCATACAACACACACTATGCATGTCAAATAAAAGTACCAACACCCCAAAAGTATTACCCTCTTTTTTCTCTGGGAGGTGCCTTTCATCTTCTCATAAAGTAGTTTTTTATTCTGCAAAAAGAATAAAAGCACAGATCACAATAGTGTATGAAGTGTTACATTGTAAAAACTTGGCTTAAAGGGGTTTTGCCACGAAGTAAAATTGACGTGGGAAACTTGCAAATGAAATATACATTCTCACCATTCATTATTATTAAAAAATCTGCATCGTTTTTGTTTTAGCTGCTCCTTTCGGGATCCATTGTTTACAGCTCGTCTCCAGGGGATACGACCAGGGCTGAGAGCTCTTCAGTCCTGGTCGCACATGCTCAGACATCACCTCTCCTCTCAGGCAGCTACTGAGTGTTCAAACCCCAGGTGCTGTCACTCTACTCCCGTCCTCTATATTCCTTAGTAATTAGTCAAACAGTGCAAATAAATAAAAAAGAAACATCAATCAGGTCTGTGCATTGATAAAGAGAAAAAAAAAACACAGGTTTGGTTCCTGCAGGGATTTTAACCCATGACCCTTATGCTGTGAGGCAAAAACTTTACCTCTGAGCTACATTGTAGCTACTCACAGCTCTATATATATATATATATATTATATATATATATTTATATTTATATATATATATATATATTACTATTTATATATATATATATATTATATATATATATATATATATATATAACAGACCTTTCTTTGACTACAGAGAGGAAAGGCCTGGTGATGTCATCCTGCTCGGACACATGATATACAATTCAAACAAATCACACACGCCCCCTTCTGAGCACACAGAGCTGAAGAGCTGGAAACAGGAGGTATGAAATGAGATTGTGGCAAAACCCCTTTAAGCCATGTAAAACCATTTGGGTTAAAGATCTAGTCTTAAATCCATTCAAATCAGAGAACTCAGCTTTAGGTCAAATTTGTCTTTTACCCAATTTAGGTTCATGGTTTCGGTCAGGATCAGGGCAAAGTTTAGGGTTAGAGTCAGAGTGAAAAAACGTGGGATTAGGACGTTCTGTATCCGATTTTTTACAAGTTTGATCAAAACAAACAGGGACAGATTTGAGCTACACTACTTACTGAGCTGAATGTGCCAGATTTCTTGCTCAATTTACACAAAGAAACTGGCACACATGTCCTGGATAACATTTATTTTGACACTTTCTAGGCATCAGGTGATAAGTGGAGTGGTTTATTAGAAATAGGTGTGGCTCAGCAGAAAGGTGTAGGTTTGAAGTGAGACAACGTGCACCAAACTTTTGGCATAAAATAAAGAAAGCCAACCAACATGGGATATTACGTTAGTCAAAAGTATGTAACACGTCTAACAAGGTACATCAAATTTATTATGCAGCATGAGCCACAATTTCTGCTGCCTATTAGACAGGATTAGTAAATTTACCCCAACTGAGATAAAACAAAGGGGTAAGTATTGCAGGTGACATACATGAACCTGGCACTGACTCGCCAGTTCTACCTCAGGTTTTAATTATTTACGATCCGACAGTATGTAGTGTCTCAGTCTATGCACCAAACGTTGGCACATAGAGTGTATGCGTTCGGAAAACTTGGCGCTTGATTCCTTGCACCCATTAACTCTTGAAACAGGGATTCCTGACAATTTGAAGACTCAGGAAAGGTTTGAGGGGGGTTTTGATTTGCATTATGCACGATGCAACGTTACAACTATTGTTATTTGGCTGCTCTGAGGCAGTAACTTTGGGGTTTCTGGATGTGTACAGGATATTAACTGCTGGCTTTATGTACATGTGTCTAGTAAGGGATCTTGGAGCGCTATACTGTGTGTAGTTTCTTTACAGTCATTACAGTCTCTTTCTACTTTAGGCTATGTTCACACGGCAGTAATTGCGGGACGTATTTCGCCCGCAATTACGGCGTGTGTACGGGGGCGGGAGCGGGGCGAGGGGGCTGGAAGCCCGCCGGCCCCATAGACAAACATTCACGGCGTATACGCCCTGAATAAGTAGCATGGCGCTTCTCTCCCCGCTCGCCGTATTGTACGAGCAGGGAGAGGAGACGTAATCCATAGTTCTCTATGAGAACTGTGGATTACCGTAATGACTAGGACATATCTCGCCCCGTATTTAACGCAGTACGGCACGAAATACAGGGCAAGATACGTCCCATTTTAAGCCGTGTGAACATAGCCTTACCCTTACCTGGATATGAAGTACTCTTTTGATCTGTAAACATATCCCCCCATATATCCGACTTTTCTGCCTTTTTGCGAGTATATTTACATATATTATTCGTGTCTACTGACATATGGACTTTTCTTTTTACGGGAGTTGTTTACTTTTTTTATTGGTGTTTCCCGTTTTTTTATTCCACATATGTTTATTGGTAATTTAAGAATGTGGTTTTGAAGGTTTCAGGCCCCCTGTATTTTGGGGACCTTACTAGTCATCTTTTTTCGCAACATTTTGGTGGTGGTGGTCCATTTTTATTTTGTTATTACTTACCCACTTGCATTTCCCTATACCTGTCCCCTGAGGTGATGTTTTAGGGCATCAAAACATGTTGGGACTTTTTGTAGTATTAGGGTGAGTTTATTGTAGGGCCAGGTTCCTGACAGGAACGCCCTTTTCAGGGCCTGTGCTTCAGGCTAGGGTTTGATAGAGTTTTTTTAGGGTATTTTCTGGGCTACTTGCCCTATCTCTATCATACCCTTCCATTGTATTGAACTTTTTTCCAGATTTGTGTTGTGGGGGGTTTTCCCCTTTGTTTTATACCATATGTCTAAATTAAAAGCTAAGTTTTAAATACACTCATTTCAGTGTCGTTAGCACATGGAGTGTATGCCCAAGATTTATCTCAGCCATACCACTTTGTAACTGGTATGGATTTGTACGACAGTTTCACGGCAACTTTGGGGATTCGGTGCATCATACGATTCTGGCGCGACATGCCCCCGCATCTTTCGGGCATTCAAAAGTGTCATGTCTTGCGCAAAGTACGCCAAGTTTTGGAATACGATGGTTCATACATCTATAGAAGAGTACGGCACTTTGGCTCAAAACACGCAAAAAAATGGCGCAGCCCCGTTCATACATGTTTTTCGCTTTATACTACATATGGTATCTTAGGCCTACAAATCTTCCTGACAAAGTTTTTTGAAAAAAAAAAACAAAAAAACAATGGACACAAATTCATATTAGAAACAAAACTATTTTAGAATTATTATAATTATATTCTGTGAGTGAAGTTTACAGGTTTTTTTCAGAATCTCAAAACATGTGGCACATCACAAATACATAGTAAAAATTTAATGTAAAAAATAATCCCACTATATTAAAGAGACCCATCTATAAATGTGCATGGCTTTAATGTCTTACCCGCTGTCTGTTTCACAGAGATTTTAAACCCATAAATACATTTATACTTAGATTTAAGTGCACATTTTTCTCCTAAACATTTGCAGAAAATAAACCACAGAACTGTAGTATATACAATTATTGAAATACTATAATAGCGCTATTTAACCAAGAAAATAAATTACAGCTATGAATAGATGGAGTGTGGAGGAGAGTATTTTCTCTCATTATATCCCACAGAAAACTGAATGGACCCGTCTGATCTATCTTTTTGTTTTCCCCAAAGGGTTTTGTCTTCGATCTGGGGATACTTTCCATAATTTGGGATCATTATAACATTTTCTCTTTAAGGACAAAGGTATTTTTTGTGCGTCTTGGGGACTTACATCTGTGTAATTCCTGCCGTCATGTCTGGACTTAAAGATTGTTCTGGAGAAATAGGGGTTTTCCACACATACAAGGACCACAAAATGAATAGATGTTTTTCAATAAGTGACAGACTTTTCCTTTAGTATAATGTTGTACCGTGTTACCCATAGTAAGTAGTAGAAGAGTGAAAAATCGGGATGCTTTTTTTGAGGCTAACTTGGGAATTTGTGGGAAGCTTTTTTGGGGTACTAGCTCCTTCTTCAGACATGGTGTTATCAAAAAAATTGAAAAATTTTCGCTTTTTATCACAGAAGAACGGACCTTCAAAGGAATTGAATCTTTTAAAAAAACAAATGCAAAAAAGTAGAGAAGTCATTTACAACAAGCAAGAAATAAACAATCTGGGAAAATTTGAGGCGTGACAAGGGACAGAAATTATTGCCCCTTATTTTTTGCTCACAGGTCGGATTTCTGGCCCCCACAGTTACCATAGTGTGACATGGAAATGGGGTGAATATTTTGTCCTTTTGCGAGTTTTTTAAATTTTTGTATTTAAAGTAAAAATTTCCCACTCCCTTCCCTGTGTTTAAAAGTCCCATTTGAACCACAACCTGAAATTTCAATAGAGTGGGCTTTCTGGAGAAGTGGCGCCACGGAAGATCATTCTGTGTTATTTGTGGGAATCTGTCTGAATTTCTCTACTTCTATTGCATTTTGTTATTTTTAAGGATTCTAAGTAGAGAAATTCACACAGATTCACCATTAATAACAGTAGAACTGATCTTCCTGTGGCCGCACATTTCTCCGGAGAAGACCACTCCATTGAAGATTTGCAGGTTGTGGTTCTAATGGGACATTTTAAGACACAGAGCTAGAGTAAGGAGTGGGAATTTACATTAATACAAAAATTTCAAACTCTGCAAAATGGACTAAATATTCACGCCAGTTTCATGTCACATTATGTGTGAACTGTGAGGGCCACAAATCACAACCTGAGAGCAAAGAGATAAGAGCAATAATTACTGATCCCTCTTGTCACGCCTCACAAGTTTCCAGATTGTTTATTTCTTGACCTGTTGTAAATGACTTTTTTGCTTATATTGCATTTTGTTATTTTTAAAGATTCTCAGTTCCTTTGAAGGTCCATGTCTTCTGTGTATAAAAATTCTGTACATTTTCAATTTCTTGTATAACACCATGTCTGAAGAAGGGAGCTAGTACTCTGAAAAGCTTACCATCAAATATACTCAGTTAGCCTGAAAAAGTTATCGCCTGATTTTTTCACTCTTCTAAGACTCTTCCTTTGTAACAGTTACAAAGGATATTGCGCTGTTGTAAAACCCGGCTCATTATTACTGCCTGTGTGTGCCTAAGGATTTATCTACTGATTGAACTATTTCTTAGAAGACTAATTAAACAAATTACTTTATGTATAAGTCTTTGAATAAATAACTACATTAAAAATTGTTTCTTTATTAACCCCCTTAATGCCCTGCACCATACATTTACAGCGCAGCGACATAAGGAGGTATGATGTGGACTCACATACTGGCTCCCCATTCTGAGAGAAAACTTTAAAGAGTCCGTTCATGTGATAGGTGCTGGTCCCACCTATCTCAGGAAGTGCAATCCAACTCTATAGTGAGAACGCCCTTTTAAGTTTGAAGGCCCTCTTATGACCTGTGCTCACAGAGTGAGTTTAAAGAACTGTCCCCCAGTGTTTATATTTGGTGGCTTCAACGGAAGTGGATGGCTCGCGAGTGGCGATATTATAGGATAGGCACAAGACTGCTGAAGCCACAGATTGGCTGTTGTAGTTATTCACCGTTCACAGTAGCTGTGTAGTGGTGAATAGATGGGTGAGGTTTTTTCATTAGGCAGCAGTAGCTTAATTATATATATATATATATATATATATATATATATATATATATATATATATATATTATATATATATTATATATATATTATATATGTATATATATATATATATATATATATATATATATATATATATATATATAAAATCGTGATTCTGCTGATGGGTGGGGGATGGACTCCCATCATTCACATAATTATGGCCTATCCTAGAGATACTAATTAGTATTTATTAGTCTACTATAACAAGGAAGCTTATTTCAAGTCAGTAGAAAGGCATTATACAATGAGACTTACCCACTTGTTCACTCCTGGGTAGTTGTGTTCTGGGTCATACAGGTTTTGGTGAAGCTGATACTCTTTGCTGAACTGGGCTGTGTCTGGTGTATCCGCCAAACAGCCTTCACCTATTGTCAAAAAAAAATCAAAATTTTTGATTAAACAAAGCTATTGACTTTTTTGAGAGTACAGAGATAAACTAAAAATATCATCGTGCTGCCCACTTGTCACGTTGGATCATGGAGACAGGCGACTTCGTTATTTCTTTTTTTTTCTTTAACACTAATAGACCCTACCTAAAGCTTGCCTACCTATATAGGGCCCCCTATAACTTACCCCTAAGCCTGCCTATCTGGGGCCCCCTATAAAACTTACCCCTAAGGCTGCCTATCTATCTGGGGCCACCTATAACTTACCCCTAAGGCTGCCTATCTATCTGGGGCCACCTATAACTTACCCCTAAGCCTGCCTATCTATCTGGGGCCACCTATAACTTACCCCTAAGGCTGCCTATCTATCTGGGGCCACCTATAACTTACCCCTAAGCCTGCTTACTTATATGGGGCCCTCTATTGCTTACCCCTAAGTCTATCAACATATATAGGGCCCCCGATAACTTACCTTAAGCCTAACTACCCATATTGGGCCCCCTATAATCTACGTAAAGCCTGCTTAACTATATGGAGCCCCTTAAAACCTACCTACAAGGTCACTAATAAACATATTAAAAAGGAAATGGCCCAATACTGACTCCTGGGATACGTTTCTTTTATAACCACCCTCTGTGTCGTATCACATAGCCAATTATTGGGAAACAGACTGAGATTTTCATAATAGGGTATCTTTTTTTTTTTTATACAGTCATTGAATCCCCCCCCCCCTACAACTCCCAATCGCCAATACATTGCTTATTGCTAGGCTCATTTTGTAGATCACTTCCTATGGTACCATAGCCACATATCTAAGAGGTTCTATGACCTTGTCTGTGTTGGTGGTGGTAACTTATTTACCAAGTACACTTTCACTTGGTGCCTTTGGCAATATGTAAAGGGCTACAGGTCAGTTTACTGACTGGTTGATTTTCTCACAGACAAAAGGGCGCCACTGAACAAGTACATGAGGAGGTGGAAAGTGAGAAGGAATGGACAGAGCAGGTGAATGAGGAAAATATTATGTCTGCTTATCCATAGACTTGTAGTTTTTTAAAACGTTTTAATTTTATGCAGGGGTGATCATAAAAAAACTATGCAAAAAGTACCCTTTCAAAAAAGAACCAGGGCCATCTTACTATTAACATTTCTAGCTATTGAACCCCTTCCTATGGAAACATAATAGGCAGTTGGGCTTGATGTTGACTACCGTATTTTTGGACTATAAGAGCACTTTTTTTCCCCCCCAAAATTTTGGGAGGAAAATGGTGGTACGTTTTTTGCTATGTGCAGGGCACTCGTGAAATAGGCGGGGGGGAGAGGGCGGAATCCATAGTTCTCTATGGAACTGTGGATTACCGTAAGGCGGGACGATTTCAGCCTATTTGCGTGCGTACGGTGCGAAAATATGGATGAAACCCTTCCCAAAATCAGCGTGTAACTGGTTAAAGCCCCGAAAATTTGATAGGTGGTTTATGGTCTGGTGCGTCTTTGGTCCGAAAAATACGTATGTGCGTCTTTGGTCGGTGGTCTTAGGGCCCGGTGCATCTTAGTCCGAAAAATACGGTACATACAAAGTGTTACTCACACAATCAAATGTATTTTTAAGATCTTATTGTATCATTTCTTTTACTAAAATGCATAGTAAAGTCCACTGAGTTGCAGTGAATTAAATATCAGTACCAATCGTGTGAGAGAATTTTTGGTATATTATAATAAATCAAAATTGACAATAAATCAACTATACCTGTTTTTCCAACAGGACATGGGTTAGGAGGGTTTGGATATCCTTGATCTTCTCGGAAGTCTTTGGGAATGTTATCCCCGGTTAGCTCTGCTACAATGTTTGGTATGTTGCCGTATGGTCCTAAGTGCTGCAGTCCTTCATGGGCGCCACCTATAGGAAAAGCAAAATGCATTTGAGTTCTAAGAGGACAAAGAAAATATATAAAATAAAAGATATAAACTCCTTAAAAATTACAATCTAAAACAGCAAATCTTTTATTTCTTTTGAGACGGCCATTATATCAGTTGTTAAGGTTTCTAGTTACCAGGAGTACCATAAATGTTTGAAAAAAATTCCCTACATTAGTTGCTCTCTGGCTAATTGATATTCACGTTTTGGACCTTATTTTGTTTTCTCTCAATGTTTAGTGTTTTATGTAATTGTATCAATAGGTTATCATGATCTGCAAATATCAAATTATATTCACCAAAATTTAAAATGAAAAAGATCCAGAAACAAGAACTTGTTATGCAGTTATAACATCTTTTTAAAGTAGGTGTTGAAGCAATTGTATGGCCTGTCTCCTTAGGTTCCCATATAAACAGAAGTCGTTGTTGGAGGAAAAGGTTGTGTTAAGGCAGTAAAATTTCTTGGTTCGTTGTTGCTTGTTCACATGGCTAATTGCGGGCTTTCAGTACACCCGCAAAAACGTAGGTGTTTTGGGGGTGGGCTGATCGGCGCGTACTCCCCCGAGCGGAGGGGGCCGGCACCATCGGCCCATAGACATGCTTGGTAGCGGCCAATTTGCGAAAAGTAACTGCTTCACTTACCCCCCGGGGTACAATCGACGTTTTTTTAGCCCGGGAAGAGGGGGCGTAACCCTTTTCTCTTTGAGAACTATGGTTTTACCGAAAATTTGGCGCGCTCTCACCCGTATTAGGCGCAAATACGACCGAAAGCGCGCCGAAATTCCCCTGGAGAAATTCGCATGCGTCTTTCTGTTACACTTTAAGCCCACTAACACTTGATGTTTTAAAACGTTAGGGGGTTGGGTGAAGCATTTATTGTAAAATACTGGTTTTCTTTTTTTAAAAAATAATAATGACAACCAAAAAAATCTAAATGACCCTGATGAAAATTTCACACCCCCTGGTGTTTTTGGGCCCTGATAAATGCCAGAATTTGACCAAAATGGGTTTGAATAGTATAAAGGTAACATCCTCACCTGGCCCCCTTTTTGTTGTAATCGTGTGGGATAGAAGCAGGTGATTTTCTGGGACCCAGACAGCCTTGATCTTTCATGCACCCACTGGTTTTGGTTTGTGAGTCTGGGGAAAGCAAAAGCTTGTAATGGATCTAGGGAAAAGGTAGTTGTACGTATAAAACAGGAAAGGGATCCAAAAGATCTCCGGAATTGATCATGTCAGTCAGCAGTGTTTAAACTGGGATTAACCCAAAGGAAAATCGGGGCTCTGTAAAAACCAAACCTCGGTCAATTCACCACAATTTTCGACCCCTCTTGGCTACAGCAGAAAAAGTGAAGGTTCGGAAGGGCCCTTCGTTCCTGACCCTTTAAAATTATTGAGCCCTCTGGGGGGATTCAAGAAAGGCAGTCCCTCAAGACGCCCGGAAAATTTTTTTGGAACGGAGGGTTTTTTGCCAAAAAAAGTGCAGAGCCTCATCCACAACTACCACAAAAGACTTAAGCTGTCTTGATGTTAGGGGAGGGGGGGGAATCATGGTATTAAGAATGGGGGATGTGAATTTTTTTCGGGTCATTGGATGTTTTTGGTTGTCTTATGATTTAAAAAAATTTGAAAATAAATGGCTTCACCCAACCATAACCCTTTGGGGGAAAAAAAATTTTTGTGTTGTTATTTTTCGAAAGCAAAGCAAACATTCTGCTGGGGTATGTACTCTACAGTTGTGCTCAAAAGTTTAAAGAACCCTTTGTTTTCAAACAAATTTAATCTGTGAGTGCTCATGGGGGGAGCTATCTATCGATCCCAAGTTACAAATTATTCCAGCAAAACCCAACCCAAACTGCGCATCATTTTGTTTTTTTAATCTAGACAGGGGTTTCAAAAATGCGGCCCCCCAGCTGTTTGGGGAAATACAACTCCCCTGGCCCCGGTTATGATTATACAAATGCTCATGGGGGTTGTAGTTTCCCAAAAGCTGGGGGGGCAGTTTGACACCTGTGTCTAGGGAAAACTGTCTAGCCTTTTCCTTTTTAGTAGAGTTTGCCCAAATTCAAATATTAAAAGGGTATGTTCAACCCGGTTAAACTGCGGGCGTACATAGCCCCCAATTAAGCCGGTCTTCTTGAGTCCGTGATCGCCCCCGGCCCCATAGACAGATTTAAACGAAAACGCCGCCAATAAGTGTCATGTACTTTTCCCCCCTTTCAAAAGTTTGTTTGTACGAGCGGGGGAGGCGGGTAATCCCCAGTTCTCTTGGAACTGTGGATTACCGTAATGATTGGGGGGCATTTGCTCGTATTAGAGTGCAGTACGCTCAAATACTGGCGAAAATTTCGCCCCAAATAAGCCTAATAGAGGCACTGGCTGAAACTGTTTTTTCAAAAAAAAAAAAAAACACCTCAAAAAAAGTAGAGCATGTTTTTGTAAATCCATAAATTGCACCCTCCAACTCTTCATAGGCCAAGGTTGAATATGCTCATGTGGGATTCAATATAAAACTATAGTCTTAACGACAAAGGAAGCTGCGACATTTCTAATATCAGTCAACAAAGGCCGCGTTCACACGGCTTATTCACGGCGGATTTGTGAGCCGGATTGCGCTCACAAATGCAGCGTGAATAAGGGGCGGGGCGGGAGCGCGGCGGGGGAGCAGCCCGCCGGCCCCATAGACAATGCATTATCTACGGCGCGTCCGCGCCGTAAATAATGTTCATGTCACTTTCTCCCCCCGCGGCGGATTCGCCGAGCGGGGAGGAGCGACGGATTCCACTGTTCTCTATGAGAGCAGTGGATTACCGTAATTACTCCGACGGATTGGCGCCGTAGATTAGAACTGTACAATGAACGTGGTTGCAGCAAAGTAACCGAGTCCAATAGTTCACATCCTGAATACAAGCGAGACGCAGCACCTGGCAGTAAAGGGAGTCTCTATGGCTGCACACTATGGCTGCACGAGTTCCTTGGAAGTCAGGATGAAGTGTCAGAATTCCATAAATAGAAAAGCAAAAGTCTCCTTGTATGAGCGATGCTTGCTGATCAATATGCAGCGCGCCACTTGTAAGCAGTTTGTTTTACAATGTGTCATTTCTGATACATAGATCCCCCTCGCGCTCATATCACAGACCCTGTGGCACCGTGTGCTGCCCATAAAGAAAACAGAGGTACTTAACAGGCTCCAGGGTGCTAACACATATCTAGTTAAAGTTTAACCAAGTGACAGCATTCCTTCCACTGAGAAAACACATCTCTCCCCAAGCACTTGGAAATAGAAGACAGCAGGGCTTAGATGAGCCTGCTCTTTCTGCTGTAGCCAAGGAACCATTGCAATGTCAATTCTTATTTCTACTGTCTGCAAATAAGAAAGGTCATCGCAGCAGTTCACTTTTCGGTGATGGCGGTGGTGGTTTACGGTCAGCATTTTTGTAGTAAATCTATAGAGATCGTACAACATGTCCATGGTCAGAAATGCCCTTGTTTCTATTAAAAAGGGGTTTCTGGGATATTGATAGTCTGTGCTTTAGGATCAGTCATTGATTTCAGGTTGGTGGAGAAGTCTGGAGACGACCCCCCCCTATCTAATATTGATCCTGAAGAAAGGTCATCAGTATCAAAATCCCCCCCTCCCCCAAAAACTGTAAAGGGGTTGTCTCATTACAAGGATTGCTGCTTTTTATGTTAAAGATCTTTCAAAAACAAGTCACTTTGCAATATATGTCCATTAACAGTGTCCTACCTATTCCTAGATATCCCCTCTTGTATGGGCTGCATCAGCTCCTTAGGTCGCTATAGCTACAGACCTGTTTGATCCCTCCTGAATGGCTGCCAGCACTGGTTGCTATAGCGACAGAGCTGTTCGATCTCTCCTGATAGGCTGCTGGTCACTATAGCTACAGACCTGTTCGATCTCTCCTGATAGGCTGCCAGCACTGGTTGCTATAGCTACAGACCTGTTTGATCTCTCCTGATAGGCTGCCAGCACGGGTTGCTATAGCTACAGACCTGGCTTCTACTGCAGCCTAGTAGAAGCCAGTAAACACGCCCCTGAATTAAAAAATTCTTCAGTCCATTCGCATAATTCATGTAACAACAATAGTTTGTATCAGTTTTGCAGTCCATCTTTAAAACTGACTTCAACATACCAGGTTTTCACAACATTTTTTTAAATTTGTTAATTAATTTTAAACATGTTTTTTTTTTTTTTTAATTTTTTTTTTTTTTTTTTTTTTTGAAGAGTACAAACCACTCTTGTGGCCCAAAACATAAATGGAGCAAATGCATACCCAGAGAATGGCATGAAGAAACCAGGAATGAGGTAATATGAATCAATGTAGTGAGACAACCCCTTTAAATGTTGTATGGTAAATTGTTATAATTTGTATATTATTGTAAAAATACGGTTTATCATTTGTATTGGCCGTTGTATAGCACCGGTGGTCAAGTTGCCATGTTGTGAGGTTCTTAAATACAACTACATTCAAAGGGCCACACCTTAGATTCAGCCAAGACAGGTCTAGGGTTACACACACTTTACTTCTTCATGCCATTCTCAGGGTCTGCATTTGCTCTATATATGTTTTGGGCCACAAAACTGGTTTGTACTCTTCAAACAAAAAGTAAAATACAAACCTGTGTAAAATTATTTAACCTAGATTTTGCACGTGCTGCACCCATTCTCTGGAACATGCTACCACGTACCATCAGGCACAATCCCAGCCTTCGCAGTTTTAAGAGTGTCCTGAAAATACATCTTCTTAGGCAGGCCTACCATGATCCCTAATTGCTAACCCCCACCTTCTATCACACACATTTCTGTCACTCCCTACACTAGGGCACTCACAGGCACTTATCTGTATATAGATGTACAGTCAGGTTGGCAGGGTCACCCAATTTTTATGTAATCCACCCCATATTTATGAAACAAGGCCGGACCATTGTAAATTCAGCACTTCTCCCCTGTTGTCTCCCCCAGACACCCTCATAGATTGTAAGCTCTCGCGAGCAGGGCCCTCACGCCTTGTGTCTCATCTGCAAGTAGCTTTCACTGTGTAATGTATGTCTTTTGTCTGTAATTATACCGTCTACATTGTAAAGTACGGCAGTATATGTTGGCGCTATATAAATAAAGATTATTATTATTATTATTATTATTACAACCTATTTAAAAAATGGGGTGAAAACCTGGTCTGTTGCAGTCAGTTGTAAAGATGGACTGCAAAACTGAGGCAATGTTCACACAGCTTATTTTGGGACGGATTTCAGCCCGTAATTCGCGCAGTACTGCGCGAATTACGGGCTGAAATCCGTCCCGGTCATTACGGTAATGCACAGTTCTCATAGAGAGCTATGGATTACGTCTCCTCTCCCTGCTCGCCCAATACGGCGAGCGGGGAGATAAGGGACTTGTCAATTATTCACAGCGTATACGCGCCGTGGATAATGAATGTCTATGGGGCCCCACCCCGCCCCCGCTGCTGAGCACACGGCGCAATTGCGGGCGAAATCAGTCCCGCAATTATGCTGTGAATAAGCCGTGTGAACATGGCCTAATACAAACTATTGTTGTTACATGAATTATGCGAATCAATGGGCTGAAGAATTTTTGCACTTAAATAATCAATAAGAATGATAAGTAGCGCCTATGGCATCTAGGTGTCACCCATGTACATCCCTGCAAAGGAATCGTTTGGTGCCCATGGCTGCTATGCCAGCCAAAGGCAAAATAATGGCCTCTGGATCTGCCATGTACAGGAGTCTTTTAGAGTCTAACAGGCTGCCTGTCACATGCAGTATAGTAGATAGCAATACAGTAATGCATTCAGGCCAAGACTGGTAATCTGCCCTTCCGGGTAGAATCCCAGTGGGCTGGGTCTTGGTCAGTGGACCACCTGCCATGAGTGTGTAGGGTAGGGATGGCCTCCTGCCAATAAACCCTGCAGTAATCTGTTGTCTTATCTCTCTGGGCAGTACTTATACTTATTACATCTCCCAGTGGGAGTGGGAGGCAGAACGGGAGGGGGCAGTGGTGTTAAGCTCCTGCACCAGTGGAGTATGGAGGTTGATTTAGTGCACATCACCGTAACTTCAGCTGTGAAGGCTCCTCTGCCTTACTTGCCTGAAGAAGCAGTGGCACAAAGCTTCTGGGGCTGGGCTGCGAGGTGAACACTTGGAAGGTAGTCCAGCTGTGCAGCGCTGTGTCGGTATCTCCTACTTTGATGAATCACCTGGATCCCACTTATAACCTCCCCCAGTCCTGTTTTGCCCCACCCCCTGGTCAAGCCTGAAAGCAAGATAACAATTGAAGGAAACAGAGTATGTCGGGCAGCAGCTCTCAGAGCTACACGTGGGCTGTAGGGCTTCTGTTCCTAGTGCTCATTCTGATCCTGTCAACAGTGTGGGAAGTATTGTGCATTTGGCCTTTGCTAGCCCAGGAGCAGCCAGTTCTAGTTTGATCCCAGCTGGACCAAAGAGTAGTGCCAGCAATGCGGGGGCTGCATCAGGTGAGCCCTCCTTTATCTATCCACCTGGGACATGTGCGTGTACTATATACATTACAAAGACTTTAGATGGACATACGACACTTGGGTATACACCACTAGATTAGCGTCATATTTTTATTACAAGTAAATAAAACGACGCGTTTCGCAGACAGCTACGAGCCTGCTTCCTCATGTCTACAGATTGTGAATACTATATATATATTATAGACTGACAGGACTGTCCCTGGGTGCAGGATTGAGAGAGGTGCTGCGGTTTAGAAGCTGTGCAACCTCTGATTCCAGCTATTTCACCTCCTAGATGCTGCGGTCAATAGTTGCAGCTGCATCTAGGTGTTTGATAGAGGATGAGAGCTCCCATTTTTTAACCATCGCCGCCCCTTTCCCTCTTGACATAATTGCAGGATGCAGATGATTGCCATGGCAGCTAGAGACCAAATAAAGGCTTCCGAGTCTGCCATGTACAGGATTTTATACCCTGCCAGAGTGTAATAGGCTGCCTGGTAAAGACATAATACATGCCAATACTGTAATCTATGGGAATGCAGGGCTATGTAGTATAACAATCCATCGGTAAGCTTAGACCTGTAATAGAACTAAAAAAAAAATAAAATGTATACATAAAAAATATAAATATAATAGACAAAACGCGTTTCCTTCAACAAAATGTAATCTTGTGAAACAAAGGATTTTGTTGTGGGACAAGATGTACTTTCTAATGCTGCTATTGACCGTCCCATATAGTACTTGGAAAATGGGGTGAGATGTGAAACATACTTGTGCTATGCTTGCAGGTGTTTCGTTTTCATGGTGTTCATTACCTGAATTCTGCAGTTGATACAATTCCGACAATAACAACAATGTAGAGTTCTCATTATGTTTTAGTGCTTTTAAAAAATAAAAGCATTCTCTATGGCTTAAAGGGGTTTTGCCACGATGTAATGTTGATGTGGGATCCTCCAAAATGGGTATTTAATCACTTTTCTAAATATATGTGATACAAAAAGTGAAGCCTGTGAGAGCTACAGCATTGCTCAGTCCCCCTTAGTTTCCTGAAAGCTTACATTAGACACGACCAGGACACTGACAGGAGCTGATCTGGCCGCGCTTGCGTGTTTGCACTTCTTATCTGATGACAGGGAACATGAAGGAGCTTGCAAGGGGCTGGGGAGAAAGTGCAGTGTATGAGGTTGTCTCCTGTATAGAGAATCCACTGGTTGTAATGTAATTATTTGAGTAAACATTGCAGACGCTCCTTGCTTCCTCACTCTCTGCTCACCCCCCTCCCTCTCACCCCTGCAGCCCTTAATGACTCAGCATGCTTTGTTTATATTCTCTCCAGAGCAGATAAGAGGTAAGGAACTCACTTTGGGGCAAAACCTCTTTAAATTTGCGCTTGCGCTGTGACCAATAACGTGTTTGTTTTTCCACCTAAGGAACTGAGTGAGGGCTTATTTTTTGCGGTCTGAAGTGTAGTTTTAATTGGCACCATTTTGGGATATATGTGACGTTTTGAGCACTTTTTATTCAAATTTTTAGGGAACATAAAATTACCAAAAAAAAGGTAAATTTTGGCACTTTGGAATTTTTTTTCTTTTGCAGTGTTTAGCGAACAGGATAAATTATGTTATATTTTAATAGATCAGACTTTTTCAGACATGGCGATACCAATTATGTGTAACTTTTTATTATTATTCCTTTATTTGTAAAATGGCCAAGTGGGAGGAGGGTTATTTGAACATTTCTATTTTTAAAACTTTTCTTTTTTTACCTTTACATTTAGTTCCCCTAGAATACTTGACCACTAGGGATACATGATCACTTGTACACTCTTTTGCATTAAAGAGGTTGTCTCACTACATCGATTCATCTTACCTCAGTCCTGTTTTCTTGGTATCATTTTGAATTCTGGGGCGTGTTTACTGGCTTCTACTAGGCTGCAGTAGAAGCCAGGCCTGTAGCTATAGCGACCAGTGCTGGTAGCCTATCAGGAGAGATCGCACAGGTCTGTAGCTATAGCAACCAGTACTGTCAGCCTATCAGGAGAGATCAAACAGGTCTGTAGCTATAGCAACCAGTGCTGGCAGCCTATCAGGAGAGAGTAAACAGGTCTGTAGCTATAGCGACCCGAGTAGCTGATGCAGCCTATACAAGAGGGGATATCTCAGAATAATTTACAAAAAAAAAAAAAAACATACAAAAAATGGGACATTACTTACTCAAAAAACACTCCAATTCTTTGGGGCATGTTCACAGCTCAATGACTGGACTAAACTGACCCCAGAAGCTGGCAACTCTGGCCTTTATGCTAACTGGGAAAAAATTAGCAGGTGTATGTGAGCTTTTGCTCAAGCAATTAGCTGCACCTGCTAATTTTTCCCAGTTAGCATAAAGGCCAGAGTTGCCAGCTTCTGGGGTCAGTTTAGTCCAGTCATTGAGCTGTGAACATGCCCCAAAGAATTGGAGTGTTTTTTGAGTAAGTGATATCTCAGAATAGGTAGGATATGGTTAATGGACATATATTGCAAAGTGACTTGTTTTTGCAAGATCTTTAACATAAAAAGCAGCAATCCCTGTAGTGAGACAACCCCTTTAAAATAATGCAGAAGGGAGTACAAAGATGGCGGCACTATCACTTACTGCCTTGGGCAAGAAGTAATAGAAGCGTTAAAGTCTTCCATAGCCACCATGTTATTAGGCTTCCAGCTGCTATGTATTGTAAAAGTGATCACATAGTCTAGTCCCATATTAGTATTATAAAAAAAGAAAAGAAAAAGGAAAAAAAAAAATAATAAATTAAGAATGTTTAAACCAATACAGAACCGGATTCCACAATAAAAATTGATTCCACTTTGGTTAGAAAAAAAAAGTTACACATAATTGGTATTGTCATGCTCAGAACGATCCGATCTATCAAAGAGAATTGCCTTTTTTGCCATGCATCCTAACAGAAATACAACATCAAAAGAGATGAAAAACTCATATATACCCTAACATGGTACCACTGAAAACATCAACTTATCCCTTATCCGCTCATTCCTCAACCCTGACACTACAAAAATGCTGGTCCACGCCCTTGTCATCTCCCGCCTAGACTACTGCAACATCCTTCTCTGTCACCTCCCAGCTAGCACCATCGCTCCCCTCCAATCCATCCTTAACTCCGCTGCCCGTCTTATCACCTCTATCCTCGCTACTCCTCTGCCTCTCCCCTCTGCCAATCCCTTCACTGGATCCCTATTGCCCAGCGAATTCATTTCAATCTACTAACCATGACCTACAAGGCTCTCCATAACCTCTCCCCTCCATACACCTCTGCCCTAATTTCCAAATATTTCCCCTCACGCACTCTCCGCTCCTCACAGGACCTTCTCCTCTGCTCTCCCCTTATCAGCTCCTCACACAACCGTCTCCAAGACTTCTCCCGTGCTTCACCCACACTCTGGAACTCACTGACCCAACACATCAGACTCTCCCCCACTTTCTCCAGCTTCAAAAGCAACCTGAAAACCCATCTCTTCAGGATTGCTTATAACCTATAATAACCCTGCTTTCACTACACCCTCCACAAACATGTCTGCCCCTCACCTTCTGTCTCTCTCCCCCTTCCTTGTAGACTGTAAGCCCTCGCGGGCAGGGTCCTCTTAACCTCTGTGCCAGTTGATTGTCACATACTGTCAGCATTGAACTTGTTTAACTTATGTTATGTTTGTAACCCTCTTGAATGAACAGCGCCCTGGAATCAATGGCGCTCTAAAATAAATAATAATAATAAAAATAATAAATAAAAAGCTCCATTGACTAGAAAATTCTGGCTCTCAGAACATAAAACAATATTTGTGAGTGGCAATAATGATTTATAGCTTGAGGAGAAGCCTGTAAAAAGAAGTGTGGACTACAAAAAAGTGGAGGTGTGATCTTTAAAAACAGGCTACAAACTCAATTGCTTTAGGTGGCAAAAGCTCTAGATAGGCTACGAGGCGTTCTGCCCTACAGCTTTGTAAAAATACTGGTGTAAAGTAAAACAGACATGAGGTGGCGTAAAGATGAGAAAAGTGTCTAAATCTATAAAGATTTACCAAATCCATCACACAGCATGTGCCACTGTGACAAATTTGGGGCATCTTCTGTCTGCCTGGTCTACTTTTAAGCTGTCTAAATTAGAGACCATAATAATAAATCTGCCCCAGTGTGTTTTAGGGTAAGGGATATCCATGTCTGTGGGTTGTTTTCACTCTTATTAATCCTTCACTGACACAAGTATCTCTCGCAACAGGATCTAAGGCTCCAGCCTAAAAAAAAAAAAAAAAAAAAAATTAAAAAAAAAATTGGCAACATCTGTTACACTAGTTATTCAGAAGATGGACTCCTCGACTATAGAGCCGGCAGCTCCACCTCGTGGTGGGCGTTGGGTACTACAACTTGTACCATGCATATGATAACAGTTAATGAGATATCTTTGTTGATCGTATGCAAATGCCTTTGCTGCGTGATGGCGAATAATACAAAGCAGACGGATTCCTATTCCTACGCATTTCATCAAAACACTATGTCATGTAAGAAGTGGGGGCCTGTGTATATAAACCTTTCCCTCCCAATGATTTGCAGACCCCAGGAGATAAGGGATCAGAGGGTCCCTCACGCACAGGATTTTTATTTTATTTTTACAGGAGAGTCAAGGTCGCCTGGTTTCCAGGAATCCTATTCATCAGGTCCTCTTGATTTCATCCCTTAGATCATAGCCTAGGAAAGCTCATTAATGTTAACATTTATACTTTAGAATATATATGCCATAGCTAAGCATCCAAGGATTTAAATTAATATAGGTGCTTACAGGCTATTATGGGTTATACGACACCATACAGTACTGAAGTGCTAGGTATGTGCTGTCTAATTAATTCGACTTACCCGACTGCTCCTAAAATTCAATGTATACATAATGAGTCATCTAGGCAATGACATCATATGTGAGAAATAAAGAACATTCTCCTAAAATCTCCCACATTACACCGGATTAGATGAAGCCAAATATAGAACAATACAGAACTAATGGAAATAACTTTGCTTGTCTTGATCACCTGCCAGAATCCTACTAACCTAGAACCTGAGTGATGTAGAGACATCAATGGTCCTCCTGGCCTTCACCAGAACATCAATAGAATTTTTAATGCGCACATTAAAGGGCTTGTCTCGCTACAAAGATTAGCTTTCAACATGTAGAGAACACTAAATGAAGACGTTTTCCGATATATTGCTTTGTTCATCTTTTTTTGTTAAGGAGCTACAAGTGATTTTATCACCGTCTGTGCTCTCTCTGGTTCCCCAAGTGACCGACCTGTGTACTCCTTCTCCCCTGCTGTTTTTTTCTATCTGATAGCAGGGAGTGACGTCATCACACAGGTGGCGGCCAGCAGTGTGAAAGCTTGTGTGTTATCTGATCTTTCAGACAAAAGACTAATTACTGTTTACATTAGCTCAGCAGCTTCTCCTGTCCTGGTAGAAGGTAATTTAGCTAATCTAGACTGATAAATAGAGAAGTCTGAATACACGAAGCTCATATGCCAATTACAGACAGCTTGACCAGGAAGTGACAGAGCAAAGCAGCATTATTTCATTCATACATCCTATGAAACTTTGAGATGAGACAACCCCTTTAAAGGGGATTTGCCACGATGTAATGTTGATGTGTGATCCTCCAAAATGGGTATTTAATCACTTTTCTAAATATATGTGATTACAAAAAGTGAAGCCTGTGAGAGCTACAGCATTGCTCAGTCCCCCTTAGTTACCTGAAAGTTTACATTAGACACGACCAGAGGAGCTGATCTGGCCGCTGATGACAGGGAACATGAAGGAGCTTTCAAGGGGCTGGAGAGAAAGTGCATTGTACGAGTCTGTCTGCTGTATAGAGAATCCACTGTTGCAATGTTATTATTTGAGTAAACTTTTGAGATGCTCCCTTCTTCCTCCCTCTGCTCACCCCCCTCCCTCTCACCCCTGCAGCATTCATGACTCAGCACGATTTGTTTATATTCACCCCTGAGCGGATAAGGAGGTAAGGAACTCACTTCGTGGCAAAACCCCTTTAAGTATTAATACATTACCAAAATTATTTTGATGTGCATATGTTAATTAGTTAGACTTTGTATAATTTACAGGGAAAAAAAAACATAACATCTGTCAACAGTAACTTGTTCACAGTTCATCCTCTGTACAACAAAATATTCCCTCTGCTGGGATCCTGGGATCTAGCAAGAGGGAGTAGTGCAACCTATTGACAAAACTTGTATAAGCTAGAAGATCACTTTAAAATTCTCTAGCATAGACCAAGTAATACATTCCCCAAAACAACCACATTCAAAATGCAGATCTTCATCTCAACTAAAACACTGATGATGTGGTCAACCAAAGTAAAATTGTGCAATCTTCTATTATACCTTTTTCTACCTTGGAACGGTCAATAAGTTACTGTTGACAGATGCTATGTTTTTTTTTCTTTAAATTATAAAAAGTCTGACCAATTAACATAAGCGCATCAAAATAATTTTGCTAATGTATTAATACGTAATATGCACATTAAAAATTCTATTGATCATAGCTGTAGGAGGCATTAAATAAGTTGTCCTAAATCAGAATGAACCTCTGCATGGCTGCTCATTTCCTCTCTTCACCAGCCAACATGCAGTTTTACAGGGAGCCCACTAAATGTTAGCTCTAAGTCGGTTAGAACAGGAATCACTTGGAGGGGAGTTTCCTTTGTGGACATATGGCAGGGGATGCCCAGATAAGACAATCCTTTCAAAATGTTAATAAAATCCTGTTGCCTATCAGATCGTCATCTCATTCACAACAGGACATGTGCATGCAATGTATTAAAAAAAAGGAAAACATGAAGAATAAAAGATCAGTCAATGGATTCTTATTTATGGATTCCAGAATGAAAAATATTTCAAGTCAAGACAAAAAAATTATGAAAATCTAAAAGATGCTAGATTTTGCATTTGCAGATGTAGAGCAGATGTTATTCCAAGGACCCGTAATTCAGAGGACCACTCCTGACAGGTCTGCTGCAGAAAATGTGTGTTTCCATAAAATACCAATTCTGGAGCATCTTCTATCATAACTGTGCGTTGTGCTGTTCCTCTTCTATCTCTGTGCTGTTCCTCTGTTATTCCTCCTACAATTCTGGAGCCTCTTCTCTTCTATCTCTGTGCTGTTCCTCTGTTATTCCTCCTACAATTCTGGAGCCTCTTCTCTTCTATCTCTGTGCTGTTCCTCTGTTATTCCTCCTACAATTCTGGAGCCTCTTCTCTTCTATCTCTGTGCTGTTCCTCTGTTATTCCTCCTACAATTCTGGAGCCTCTTCTCTTCTATCTCTGTGTTGTGCTGTTCCTCTGTTATTCCTCCTACAATTCTGGAGCCTCTTCTCTTCTATCTCTGTGTTGTGCTGTTCCTCTGTTATTCCCCCTACAATTCTGGAGCCTCTTCTCTTCTATCTCTGTGTTGTGCTGTTCCTCTGTTATTCCTCCTACAATTCTGGAGCCTCTTCTCTTATATCTCTGTGTTGTGCTGTTCCTCTGTTATTCCTCCTACAATTCTGGAGCCTCTTCTCTTATATCTCTGTGTTGTGCTGTTCCTCTGTTATTCCTCCTACAATTCTGGAGCCTCTTCTCTTCTATCTCTGTGCTGTTCCTCTGTTATTCCTCCTACAATTCTGGAGCCTCTTCTCTTCTATCTCTGTGCTGTTCCTCTGTTATTCCTCCTACATTCTGGAGCCTCTTCTCTTCTATCTCTGTGCTGTTCCTCTGTTATTCCTCCTACAATTCTGGAGCCTCTTCTCTTCTATCTCTGTGCTGTTCCTCTGTTATTCCTCCTACAATTCTGGAGCCTCTTCTCTTCTATCTCTGTGCTGTTCCTCTGTTATTCCTCCTACAATTCTGGAGCCTCTTCTCTTCTATCTCTGTGCTGTTCCTCTGTTATTCCTCCTACAATTCTGGAGCCTCTTCTCTTCTATCTCTGTGTTGTGCTGTTCCTCTGTTATTCCTCCTACAATTCTGGAGCCTCTTCTCTTCTATCTCTGTGTTGTGCTGTTCCTCTGTTATTCCTCCTACAATTCTGGAGCCTCTTCTCTTCTATCTCTGTGCTGTTCCTCTGTTATTCCTCCTACAATTCTGGAGCCTCTTCTCTTCTATCTCTGTGCTGTTCCTCTGTTATTCCTCCTACAATTCGGAGCCTCTTCTCTTCTATCTCTGTGCTGTTCCTCTGTTATTCCTCCTACATTCTGGAGCCTCTTCTATCTCTGTGCTGGTCCTCTGTTATTCCTCTACAATTCTGGAGCCTCTTCTCCTATATCTCTGTGCTGTTCCTCTGTTATTCCTACTACAATTCTGTAGCCTCTTCTCTTCTATCTCTGTGTTGTGTTGTTCCTCTGTTCTTCCTCCTACAATTCTGGAGCCTCTTATCCTATCTGTGCTGTTCCTCTGTTATTCCTCCTACAATTCTGGAGCCTCTTCTCTTCTATCTCTGTGCTGTTCCTCTGTTCTTCCTCCTACAATTCTGGTACCTCTTCTCTTCTATCTCTGTGTTGTTCCTCTGTTATTCCTCCTACAATTCTGGGGCCTCGTCTCGTCGATC
Organism: Phyllomedusa bahiana; assembly: GCA_025379985.1. Classification (NCBI taxonomy): domain Eukaryota; kingdom Metazoa; phylum Chordata; class Amphibia; order Anura; family Hylidae; genus Phyllomedusa; species Phyllomedusa bahiana. The sequence continues at coordinate 108,730 of JAODAL010006208.1, read as the reverse complement.
TCTGTGCTGTTCCTCTCTTATTCCTCCTACAATTCTTGAGCCTCTTCTCTTCTATCTCTGTGCTGTGCTGTTCCTCTGTTATTCCTCCTACAATTCTGGAGCCTCTTCTCCTATATCTCTGTGCTGTTCCTCTGTTATTCCTCCTACAATTCTGGAGCCTCTTCTCTTCTATCTCTGTGCTGTTCCTCTGTTATTCCTCCTACAATTCTGGAGCCTCTTCTCTTCTATCTCTGTGTTGTTCTGTTACTCTGTTATTCCTCCTACAATTCTGGAGCCTCTTCTCTTATATCTCTGTGTTGTGCTGTTCCTCTGTTATTCCTCCTACAATTCTGGAGCCTCTTCTCTTATATCTCTGTGTTGTGCTGTTCCTCCCTTATTCCCCCTACAATTCTGGAGCCTCTTCTCTGATATCTCTGTGTTGTTCCTCTGTTATTCCTCCTACAATTCTGGAGCCTCTTCTCTTCTATCTCTGTGCTGTTCCTCTGTTATTCCTCCTACAATTCTGGAGCCTCTTCTCTTCTATCTCTGTGCTGTTCCTCTGTTATTCCTCCTACAATTCTGGAGCCTCTTCTCTTCTATCTCTGTGTTGTTCCTCTGTTATCCCTCCTACAATTCTGGAGCCTCTTCTCTTATATCTCTGTGTTGTTCCTCTGTTATCCCTCCTACAATTCTGGAGCCTCTTCTCTTCTATCTCTGTGTTGTGCTGTTCCTCTGTTATTCCTCCTACAATTCTGGAGCCTCTTCTCTTCTATCTCTGTGTTGTTCCTCTGATATTCCGTCCTACAATTCTGGAGCCTCTTCTCTTATATCTCTGTGTTGTTCCTCTGTTATCCCTCCTACAATTCTGGAGCCTCTTCTCTTCTATCTCTGTGTTGTGCTGTTCCTCTGTTATTCCTCCTACAATTCTGGAGCCTCTTCTCTTCTATCTCTGTGCTGTTCCTCTGTTATTTCTCCTACAATTCTGGAGCCTCTTCTCTTATATCTCTGCGCTGTTCCTCTGTTATTCCTCCTACAATTCTGGAGCCTCTTCTCTTCTATCTCTGTGTTGTTCCTCTGTTCTTCCTCCTACAATTCTGGAGCCTCTTCTCCTATCTGTGCTGTTCCTCTGTTATTCCTCCTACAATTCTGGAGCCTCTTCTCTTCTATCTCTGTGCTGTTCCTCTGTTATTACTACTACAATTCTGGAGCCTCTTCTCTTCTATCTCTGTGTTGTTCCTCTGTTATCCCTCCTACAATTCTGGAGCCTCTTCTCGTCTATCTCTGTGTTGTTCCTCTGTTATTCCTCCTACAATTCTGGAGCCTCTTCTCTTCTATCTCTGTGTTGTGTTGTTCCTCTGTTATTCCTCCTACAATTCTGGAGCCTCTTCTCTTCTATCTCTGTGTTGTTCCTCTGTTATTCCTCCTACAATTCTGGCTCCTCTTCTCTTCTATCTCTGTGCTGTTCCTCTGTTATTTCTCCTACAATTCTGGAGCCTCTTCTCTTATATCTCTGCGCTGTTCCTCTGTTATTCCTCCTACAATTCTGGAGCCTCTTCTCTTCTATCTCTGTGTTGTTCCTCTGTTCTTCATACTACAATTCTGGAGCCTCGTCTCCTATTTCTCTGTGCTGTTCCTCTGTTATTCCTCCTACAATTCTGGAGCCTCTTCTCTTCTATCTCTGTGTTGTTCCTCTGTTATTCCTCCTACAATTCTGGAGCCTCTTCTCTTCTATCTCTGTGCTGTTCCTCTGTTATTCCTCCTACAATTCTGGAGCCTCTTCTCTTCTATCTCTGTGCTGTGCTGTTCCTCTGTTATTCCTCCTACAATTCTGGAGCCTCTTCTCTTCTATCTCTGTGCTGTGCTGTTCCTCTGTTATTCCTCCTACAATTCTGGAGCCTCTTCTCTTCTATCGCTGTGCTGTTCCTCTGTTATTCCTCCCACAATTCTGGAGCCTCTTCTCCTATATCTCTGTGCTGTTCCTCTGTTATTCCTCCTACAATTCTGGAGCCTCTTCTCCTATATCTCTGTGCTGTTCCTCTGTTATTCCTCCTACAATTCTGGAGCCTCTTCTCTTCTATCTCTGTGTTGTGCTGTTCCTCTGTTATTCCTCCTACAATTCTGGAGCCTCTTCTCTTATATCTCTGTGTTGTTCCTCTGTTATTCCTCCTACAATTCTGGAGCCTCTTCTCTTCTATCTCTGTGTTGTGCTGTTCCTCTGTTATTCCTCCTACAATTCTGGAGCCTCTTCTCTTCTATCTCTGTGTTGTGCTGTTCCTCTGTTATTCCTCCTACAATTCTGGAGCCTCTTCTCTTCTATCTCTGTGTTGTTCCTCTGTTCTTCCTCCTACAATTCTGGAGCCTCTTCTCCTATCTGTGCTGTTCCTCTGTTATTCCTCCTACAATTCTGGAGCCTCTTCTCTTCTATCTCTGTGCTGTTCCTCTGTTATTCCTCCTACAATTCTGGAGCCTCTTCTCTTCTATCTCTGTGCTGTGCTGTTCCTCTGTTATTCCTCCTACAATTCTGGAGCCTCTTCTCTTCTATCTCTGTGCTGTTCCTCTGTTATTCCTCCTACAATTCTGGGACCTCTTCTCTTCTATCTCTGTGCTGTGCTGTTCCTCTGTTATTCCTCCTACAATTCTGGGACCTCTTCTCTTCTATCTCTGTGCTGTGCTGTTCCTCTGTTATTCCTCCTACAATTCTGGAGCCTCTTCTCCTATATCGCTGTGCTGTTCCTCTGTTATTCCTCCTACAATTCTGGAGCCTCTTCTCCTATATCTCTGTGCTGTTCCTCTGTTATTCCTCCTACAATTCTGGAGCCTCTTCTCTTCTATCTCTGTGCTGTTCCTCTGTTATTCCTCCTACAATTCTGGAGCCTCTTCTCTTATATCTCTGTGCTGTTCCTCTGTTATTCCTCCTACAATTCTGGAGCCTCTTCTCTTCTATCTCTGTGCTGTTCCTCTGTTATTCCTCCTACAATTCTGGAGCCTCTTCTCTTATATCTCTGTGTTGTGCTGTTCCTCTGTTATTCCTCCTACAATTCTGGAGCCTCTTCTCCTATATCTCTGTGTTGTTCCTCTGTTATTCCTCCTACAATTCTGGAGCCTCTTCTCTTCTATCTCTGTGTTGTGTTGTTCCTCTGTTATTCCTCCTACAATTCTGGAGCCTCTTCTCTTATATCTCTGTGTTGTGCTGTTTCTCTGTTATTCCTCCTACAATTCTGGAGCCTCTTCTCCTATATCTCTGTGCTGTTCCTCTGTTATTCCTCCTACAATTCTGGAGCCTCTTCTCTTCTATCTCTGGGTTGTGCTGTTCCTCTGTTATTCCTCCTACAATTCTGGAGCCTCTTCTCTTCTATCTCTGTGCTGTTCCTCTGTTATTCCCCCTACAATTCTGGAGCCTCTTCTCTTATATCTCTGTGCTGTTCCTCTGTTATTCCTCCTACAATTCTGGAGCCTCTTCTCTTCTATCTCTGTGCTGTTCCTCTGTTATTCCCCCTACAATTCTGGAGCCTCTTCTCTTCTATCTCTGTGCTGTTCCTCTGTTATTCCTCCTACAATTCTGGGGCCTCTTCTCTTCTATCTCTGTGCTGTTCCTCTGTTATTCCTCCTACAATTCTGGAGCCTCTTCTCTTCTATCTCTGTGCTGTTCCTCTGTTATTCCTCCTACAATTCTGGAGCCTCTTCTCTTCTATCTCTGTGTTGTTCCTCTGTTATTCCTCCTACAATTCTGGAGCCTCTTCTCTTCTATCTCTGTGCTGTTCCTCTGTTACTCCTTCTAGAAATGTAAAATTGAATCTGTCAGCTGGATGTTACCATTCCAGTTTTGAATGGGGTGTGTCCCTGCCAGAACTGATTGGACAATGTCAGACTTTGCAGGGACACAGTCGCAATTGGCAACACCCATCTGACTGATTCAATAATGCATTTTTAAAAAGAATGAAAGGAACAGCATAACACTGAGTTATGAGAGAAGATGCTCCAGAATTTCACAGGGAACACAAGCATTTACTGAAACAGAAATGAAGAACAGTCACAGATCGTCACAGATCGTGGAGTTTTTGCCACGATCTAATGTTGACGTGTGATCCTCCAAAATGGGTATTTAATCACTTTTCTAGATATAGGTCATTAAAAAAGTGAAGCCTGTAAGAGCAGCCGCCTGGCTTAGATGCCCCTAGTTTCCTGCTTGTTTATATTAGCTAAGACCAGGAGCTGATCTGGCAGTGATTGCATTGTTTGCACTTCTTATCTGATGGCAGGGCACATGAAGGGAGAGGGAGAACAAAGCCTTTATCTGCTGTATAGAAAATCCACTGGTTGTAATGTAATTATCTGAGTAAACATGAAGACACTCCCTGCTCAGTCCCCCAACCCCCCCCCTGCAGAAGTTCCTGAACACTGCCTGCTTGGATCTTAACTTCTGTACTGAGCATATAGGAGGGAGAGCACAAAACCCATAGAGTTTGTGCACAATACAGTTATCCTCTGTGGTTTAGCCAAACAATGTTTGCTCAACTACAGAGACTGAATATCAGGAGTGTTCATGGGAGGTGGTGCGATGACATCACAGAGGAGGTACTTGTTTTTTTAAACACAGAAACACCGCCCCTTTTTTCAATGCTCAACAGGACAGTTCAGCCTGTTAGGTGAGGAAATCACTTCTTGGCAAAACCCCTTTAATACCTTAATTTAGTCAAGCAGATATTTTATGCTCAAAGAAATTTACCTTAAAACATGGCGATGACTGAAAAGTAGTGAGTCAGAATTGTAAACTAAATGCATAATGATTATTAGCATTAAGCAAGATCAAGGCTTCAGGGCCACCTTAGCATTATGGTTGCCCTGAAAGGGCCATTGGAGGGGGCAAGGATGCCAGGGTAGGGCTGTCTTCACCACTTGTGAGTTGCTGCACAGAGCAGTATGGAGGTGTGCACCGGAGTTCTGCAATCTAGATGGCATCAGCAACCTGTCCTGACACCGCTAGCTCTGCTCAGTGCTGGCTGCATCCTCTGGGGTAAAGTACAGAGCTTGTTCTTTCTCGCAGGCCACATAAAATAATGCGGTGGGCGGAATTTGGCCCATGGGCTTTGAGTCTGACATGTGGACTGATTGTTCCTGAGGCTTAAAAGGGTCCAGAAATTTTTTTTATTTTTTTTTTACATTTAAAAAAGTTAAACTTAATGAACACAATAAAACCTTCATCCTTTCCCCCTGCCATTCAGCCCAGTTATTTTTTTACATTTCTTTTTTTCTCAACCCTGATCATTCTGAATAAAAAAACCTCCATAAATTTATTTAAAGGGAATGTATCGCTTCATCAGTTCGGCTGTTTTCTTGAAGCTTGATTCTCTCAGTTCCTGAAATCCAGGGGAGTGTCTTCCCCTCCCAGCTGGGTGTTTCTTAATTGAAGGGGGATGACATCATCCCCCCCCTTCACTGTTCATGCTCGCTCCCGAGTTAGTGTGTTCCCCCCCATCCTCGCTGTCTGAGTCCACATGTCACTGTCCTCTCCCTATGCAGTCTTATTTTGTAAGAGCTGTTTACATACCACAGGCCTGCATTCAGTCTTCTATGAACTCAGAGCACTGATCTCCTCTTCTCTCATAGCTGGAGGTTTGTTACAGTTGAATCCAGTCTTCTATTAATTCGTCTCCCTTCTATGTTTACACAAGGCACCGAGGCCCAATTCTGCGGTTTTCTGATTATAGAAGCAGCTTCAGTGTCACTGAGGAGCAGCTAGCTGTATAGAGTAAAATTTTTTGCCGGCCCCTTTACACGAAAGGAGCATTGGGCCCCGGGGCACAATTCTGCTGTTTTCTGATTGTAGAGACAACTGCAGTGGCACTGAGGAGCTGGTGGCTGTGCAGAGTGAAAATGTTGCCGGCCCCTTACACGCAGGAGCATTAGGCACCGGGCACAATTCTGCCGTTTTCTGATTGTAGAAGCAGCTGCAGTGTCAATGAGGAGCTGCTGGCTGTACAGAGTGAAATTGTTGCCGGCCCCTTATTCTGAGTGAGAGGCAGGAATGCGCGCTCCCGTGAATACGACCGGGGGCTAGACAGAATGTAAATTGGCTGTCAGCCAATGAAATGAAAGGAGGAGGAATCTGACCGGCACTGGGGAACAGTGTTTACAGAAAACGAAGATAAGGGATCCTGTGAAAACAAGACAGCTTTGCAAATGACATCCAATTGCAAAGTTGCTTGTTTTCACTGTCCCCTTATTCTGAAGACCATTTAATGAAATGATACAACCCCTTTAAAATCACTTCTTTTGTTTCGGATAGTCCCCTGAGACCTTGTAATATGCTCCGTTGCATGCCATATCTCATGCCATTCCTAGCTTACATACCTCGGAAGCATCGCTTTGGATTTTTCCATATATGTGTAGTTTTAATTCCAGTGGATCCGCACTAGGATTAGCCCAGTTCTTAACCAATTTTTTTGTGTGGAATCCATGGAATTAGGTAAAAAGTAACTTCCATCTCTGGCAATTTGTTTCTGCTGCAGCATAAATCCACAAGGACATCATCTGTCCTGCATGAACAGGATTCTGGAAATCATATTCACATGCGTAAGATGTAGAGTGCATTCAGATCTGATACAAACTTTTACGCAGAATCAGTGCTGAAGTCTGTGTCAAATCTAACATATGTGAACAAGGTCTAAAACAGAATGCCGTATGCTTTTTATCAGGAACAATAAAGCAGCAAGTTACTAGAAAATGTATACCATAAGGAAGTCTACCAGGAAAACAAACAGCAAGATATACAGTTGAAACCAGAAGTTTCCATACACTATATAAAAAGACATATCTGCAGGTTTTTCTCACTATCTGACATGAAATCAGAATAATATATTTTAAATATATATATATAATATAATTTTATTTATATATTAATATATGAGCGATCGAATATACCATCAGACCCTACTGCTATTGCAAGAAAAATAGTGAAAATATGAAATATATACACACACTGCTATTGCAAAACATAAAAATATATATTTATATTAAAGAGAGAATTAAATAAAGAGACACTATATATACACATCACACGTGATATTTTCATGTGACTACTGGATGGTCGGCAGAGAGCAAATGCTTGTAAACATGAGACATGCACCTCTGATCTTCTCTTGATCAGCATCAGTTTTGTCTCTAGGGTGTAAGCAAGGTTCCTATTTAATGACAGCAAGCAGGGATCTTGAAAACCACGAGGAACAGCTAAATGAGAGATACTGAAAATTGTATAACAACTTTTCAATGTACAAAGATATATAAATATGTATTTATAATTCAATAACCTCTTTAAAACCTTATGTATATAAAATCAGTAAAACCGCTTTTGTGCACGCTAAAGACTGATTATTCATTAGCATGGCCCTGAATTTTTCATGATGTTGTTTTAATACAAAGCTTTTATAATATATAGATGAAAAAGAGTCTACACACACACAATAGCGTGAGAACCAATGATAGACATACAGTATATACACAACACAATACAAAAGCTCCCATTATGTTAGGAGAAGGAGGTTTCCTCTATTATGTACTGGCAGCGCACATTCTGGTAATGCAGCTCACCGCTTGTAGCTTGGAACCCTAATGGCTGATAATCCCGAGTAATTAGGTGCGCGCCTTGATGGCAATTCATTTTAGGCACGCAGTGACTGACATTTCTGATTAACATTCTTGGGTTACGTCTCTTTTCTGCAAGTGGAATTGATGGTTGATTTATCAGGACGCTCATCCATGAAGGCCTTGTACATGGGAAGTTATCATTTCCTCAAGTACTCAAATTGGTGCTCAAGACATCTTTCCTTTGTAGAGAGCGCCAACTGGAAACGACTCAGACGCAGTTAGCATTTGTTTCCAGTAATATACCGGACATTACTGCATTCTGCATCTCAAAAGTCAGGAGATCAAAAGCAAACAGTAAAAATAGAGGGCATTAACGGACCGTCCAATGTAAGGGGCTTAGTCTCTGACCTCACTGAGTGGACCATGTAACTGCTGGCCGGAGTGTTCACATTTATGGCATATCCATCAAAAATGTATGATCAGTACAGGTCCTAGAAGTGGGACAACAGGGGTCCCCTTGCCCATCATGTATGTTCACTTCTATGGGCGTTCCAAGTACAGTTGAGCAAGTGCAACGATCTCTGGGACCCATAGTTATCTCAAAAACAAAGATTCCTTTACCCTCCCAGAGGTGGCCACACATATTTGGGTCTAAATAAATACTCAGAACCTCTATGGAAATAGAGAGACCCAAATGTGTGGGGCCACGTCTGGGAGGGTAAGGGAATCTCTTTTTGAGATAAGTATGGGTCCCTGAGGTCGTGTGGTTATGCTATAAAATGTCAGACGGGCAAGCTCCCAAAAATCCCAAATCCAGGCAGATTATCAATAAAAAGTGAATGATATGCATTAATAGTAAGGGAGTGCCTTCTCTTAGTGGTTAGGTTACAATTGAATGTTCATATTCCATATTTAACCCTTTTGCATTGGTTAGACATTTTGGCAAAGTTGGGGCATTTTATGAAGTTTACTAATTGCAGAGGTCGGGCTTAGTACTGTACATGACTTTTGGGTTCAGCCACAATAAGGGCATGTTCACACGGCGGAATTGGCTGCGGGTTTCGGCGCGGATGCCGCAGCCAAAACCTTGTCCAAATCGCGCCCCAAACGCCCCCAGATCATTACATGGTTTCCTATGGGAAACCACTTTGCTATTCACACGGCGCGTTTTGGCCACGGCCTTCCTGCCGCGTGTTGTGACGTCTCCATGTCAATTCTTGAGCGGGGTGTCTTCGGCGCGGTGGCGGCGTGGGTTGCTGTGCTTTTTGCGAGCGGTTGGGTGGGCAGGTTATTGTCCTGCTATTAATTGGTATAGGTGAAAACCGCCCACCAACCGCGTCCAAAACCAGCCCACATCAGCGTCCAGCCCGCGGCCGATAAAAACCTGCGGGAGAGCGAGATTGAGGCTGGCAGGTTGGACGGGGGTTTTGGCCGCGGCAACCGCGTCGAAACCCGCGGCCAAATCTGCCGTGTGAACATGCCCTTAGAGATGCAGCTGTGCACTGGGGATGGCACGATCATATTCAATTACCATGATCACTCCTAAGGAAGTCCCTGTTTAGTGACAGGACGAACCTTTATTCCTCCTATTAGACTAAACAGTGTTCTGCTATTGCCGGACACCGAACCATAGAAATTGACACTGAATTATGGTGCAGATTTTTTCTCTGCAATCTATTTCAAATCTGCTTAACCTCACTTGGAATATGCTGTTCAGTTCTGGGCTCCAGTTTAAAGAAAAGATGTAATGGAGCTAGAGAGAGTGCAAAGACGAGCAACCAAACTTATAAGGGGATGGAGCATCTTCGTTATGAGAGAGGTAGTAGTATTAAACTTATTTTAGTCTTGAGATAAAGACGGCTTTGGGTGGGGACATGATTAATTTATATAAATATATTAAAAGGTACGTACAAAAAGTATGGGGAAAAATTTATTGTAAAGCCCCTCAAATAGACAAGGGGACACATTCCCTTCGACTGAGAAAAAAAGGATTCAAATCACCAGAGAAGAAAAGCGTTCTTCACTGTTAAGAAACTGTGAATCTGTTGGAATAGCCGCGAACTGAGGAGCTGGTCACAGCAGGAACAGATGAGGGGTTCAAGAAAGGCTTAGATATCTACCTGAAATTGAAGAATATTAATGCGTACATAACCATGTATCATTCTGGGATCATGGCTGGTGGCTCTGGGGCGGTCAGAGATGGGGTCTCCAACTGGAGCAGATTGGTTCTTGCCTTGTGGGTTTAGGGCCTTTCACCACAGTGGGAGGACGGGTTGAAGTACCTTATCCTCTTCCCTTCCCCACATTATCCCCTCCCCCTTCGGTTGAACTTGATGGACACGTGTCTTTTTTCAACCGTTACTAACTATGTAACTATGTTACCAAACCCAAATGATTCCACGTAATAGAGTCAAGACATGGATTAGCCCCAGTGAAATGGGGCTAATCCACATCCCAAACTGTGGACCCTAGAAAGAATCCCCATGGCAGAAATTCAGGGATATTGCCTTGTATTTCTGCCACGGAATTCACAACAGGTTTTTTTCTGAAGCAATACCGTACTAAGTTTTTGGAGTCAAAGCCTGATGTGGATCCAGTTTGATGAAAATGTTTATGTTCTTCATCTTTACCTCCCAATTGTTCTGAATCCACTTCTCACATTGGCACCAATAACTGCAACAAAAATTTACAATGGGGGAAACAACCCCTCACACACACACACACAACATAGCCAACTACCCGTGCAGCCTGATCTATTTAACACCTTAAAGCCGATTCGTTGAAAAAGAGGTAACGACCAGAGCATTTTTTTAGTTTTTGCCTCCTTGCGTTTCAACCAGTTGTAACTTTATTTTTTTTTCACATGACGCGCGGTTGTAGAGAGGCTCGTTGTATTTCGAGACAAGTTGTACTTTATGGGGAAATAGTTGTTTTAAGTTCACTTTATTAAAAAAATTTGAGAATTTTTTTCCAATTTTGTATTTTTTTATTTTTTTACACATTCACATTTCCACACTTCAACTTGTGAGATTAATTCTACAGGTTATTCCGGTGTGTGGTTCTAATTGTGTAGGGTTTTTTTGTGTGTGTGTTAATGTAATGGACAAATTATTTTTTATTGATATTTATTTTATTATTTTTTTTTGGTAATTTTTTAAATTTTTTTAGTTTTTTTCTTTTCTTTTAATTACACCTTGCGTAAATCCCATGAAGGGAGATCTGGTTGCTTTTTTTTTTCCATTAGTAAGTATTAGCATATTCATAGTATACTAATTCATTCAAATACTCGCGGTCATCAGTCTGACACTAGGCAGCAGCTCAGGGCAGGCTCAGTCTGTCTGATCACTGGACATCTTACAACAAAGACAGCCCTGGGGTACTATAGGTCCCAGGCTGAATTGCAGCCGTTCTCCTGGCTTGTCAGGGTCACGGAGTCCCGATTACCTGACAGAAAGAGAAACCTTATGATTGCGCTGCGGTGACTTAACTGCGGCAAAAAAAGGGTTTTGTTAAAGCTCCGGGGAGCGGTGGTTTCTCATGCTCACCCGGTGCTTGCAGGAGCTGTGCGGGTGATCTGTGGCTGTGTAGTACCTGCCCCGATCTCAGCGCAGCTGCGGCGACGGGAGCCGCAAACTCCAACGAACGGCCTGCACCAGCCGACGCCAAAAGGGGGGGGGAGGGGGACGGTGGGCGGTCGTTAAGGAGTTAATGGCAGAGCACTATATAGAACAGTCTTCTCCTGAATGAAAGGTGTGCTTGGCTCAGCTTTTTTAGTCAGACAATTTTAGGAACCTGTGCAAGAAGGCGTGGTTATAAATTACATGTATAAACTCTACATACCGAACATTTATTGTAAAAGGTGTTGTTCATGTTATGCTTTGTTTAGCCAGTGATGTCTATGTGCAGAAAATGTATGGGGAGATCAGATGAATGTACTATTTATAAATTTACAATGTCCAATGATTTGTATAGTTGTGGGCAAGCATTTTAGGCAGGTGTGAAAAAAGGTTGCCCTATAAGAATGCTTTCACAAATAGTAATGAATGGTTTATTTTTATTATTTGTATTAATAAATAGTAAGTGAACAAATCAGAAGTCAAAAATCAAATATTTTGTGTGGCCACATTTTGCCTTCTTCTTGTTTCAGGGGCAGGGAGGTTGTTCCAAACATCTTGGAGTACTAAACCCAGATCTTCTGTGGATATAACAGATCCTTCTATCTCTTCATGTAATCCTAGACAGACTCCAGATTGACAGTTGCCATGATTTTGAGATCTGGGCTGCATAGAAGTCATACCATCACTTCCAGGAGGCAAAGGCAAAGGCTGGTTACACCAAATATTGATTTTATTTAGATTTCTGGTTTGTTAATTTACTATTAATACAAATTATAAAAAACTCAACTATTAACCCCTTAGTGACATTGGACGTACCTGTATGTCCTAGTGGGAAGTGAGTTCCCGCAAATGGAATTACAGGTACGTCCTGGACATTGTGCGGGCCCTCAAGCAGGGCCCGCTTAATTGCAACATGGGACCAGTTCTATATCACAGCTGGCCCCATAGTGTATCGCCTGCGGACGGAGCTTACCGGCAGTGGGCGAATTTAACCTTTGCTGCATGATTCCAATAAACGATCTGGCAAGATAAGGGAAAGAGAGAAGGAGGGAGCTCCCTCTGTCCAACTCGGAGTGATCGTGGTTCCAATGGCTTCCCTGACACCCCTTAAGCCTAACAAAGGCTTCCAGGCTGCGCTTCACATCACTATGCCATGCCCTGTGGGCATGGCCGGGCATAATGATTGACAGTTGCCATGGAGAGCAGTACACAGCAGTACTGCTGTGTACTGCTCTCCATTGTAATAGTGATCTGAAGATCACTGATACAAGTCACCTATGGGGAAAAGTAAAAAAAAAAAAAAACAGTAAAAGTAAATCACATACAAAAAATAAAAACACATTGCCCCTTTTACAAATGCCAATCACTCCAACCAAGATAAAAGATAATCAAATAAGTAAGCATATTTGTTATTACCGTGTGCGTAACAACCTACCCTATCAATCTGTCATGTTATTTAACCCACACAGTGAACACTGTAAAAATAAAAAATAACAAAAACAGTCTCACATTGTGTTTTGTTCTCCCGACAAGCCACATGCAATGGAATAAAAAGCTCAAAAACTCACAAACACCAAACTGGTACCAATAAAAATGTCCGTTCATCCCACAACAAAAGCCCTTACACAGCTCTGCATACGGAAAAATAAAAAAAGTTATGGCTCTCAGAATATAATGATGCATTAATATTGTTTTACACAATAAAAAGATTTTTTTAAACCGCTTCAACAAAACAAAAGCTATATAAATTTGGTATCGCTGTAATCGACCGACAGAGTAAAACAAACGCGTCACGTATACTGCACAGTGAACCCTGTTAAAAATAAAAACCACTACTAGGATTGCAGTATTTTTCTGCACTCGGTCTCCAAAAAAATGGATTTAAAAGCAATTAAAAAGTTATGGCTCTCAGACCAAGACGATGCAAAAATGTGTTTTCCCTTTTTATTCAAAAGTGTTTTTGTTGTGTAAAACATAAAAAATATACAAATTGGGTAACGCTGTAATAATATCGATCTTCCGAGTAAAGCTAGCATGTCATTTACATGGTGACCGCTGCAAAAAATAAAAACGCTACCAGAACTGCTGTATCTTGTTCAAAACAAGCCCCAAAAAACTTGATAAAAAGCAACCAAAGCATCTTATGAACCCGATAATGGTACCAATAAAAACATCAACTCATCCAGCACAAAAAACAAGCCCGTAATCAGCTCCAAATACAGATAAATAAAAAAAAGTTATGGCTATTTGTGTACACCGTTTGTTGAAAAAAAATGGAAAAATTTCTAATAAAGACAATTAAAAAAAAAAAAAAAAAAGTTATGGCTATGAGACCATGACGAAATAAAGATGCAATTTTTTACAAACATTTTTCTTATGTAAAAGTAATAAAACATAAAAAACTATATAAACTTTGTATCATTATAACTGTACTGACCTGCATAGTAAAGTTATCATGTCATTAACCCCTTCCCGACATAGGGCGTATGCATACACCCTAGCGGGAAGTGACTTCCCGCAAATGGACGTATCCATACGCCCTGGCGAGCGTGCGGGCGAGCCACGCGCGATCGCAACATGGGAACAGCGGTAAATTAGCGCTGGCCGCATGCCGTATCGCCCCCGGCCGGAGTGAGCTCCGGCTGCAGGTGATTAAGGCTTTATTACCGCAGCCTGTCATGGCTGCGATAATAAAGCCGCAGGCAGGAGGAGTGAGCTCCTCCTGCCTAGCTCCTGTCGGCTGCCGCGCTGTAGTGCGGCACTGATCCCCTGTCTGATGATCCCGGGAAGTGAACGGCACTTCCCGGGGTCATCTGTGAAATCACCATGCCCGCAATGCATTGTGGGCATGGTGACAGGCAGTTGTCATGGCGACCAGTACACAGTAGTAATACTGTGCACTGGTCCTGCCTTCTAACAATCTGATGATTGCTGTATAGAAGAAAAAGTAAAAAAAAGTAAAAAAAATGTCAAAAGTGAAAAAAAAAGTAAAACACAAACACAAAAAATAAAATAAAAACAACTACAACCGCCCTTTTCCCCTTTAAACAAACGCCAATCGCCCCAAAAAGACCAAAAATAAATAAAGTACCCTTATTTGGTATCGCCGCGTGCGTAACGACCCACCCTATAAATCTGTCACGTTAATTAACCAGTACGGTGAACGCCGTAAAAAAAAAAAAAAAAAAAGGCACAGAATTGCGATTTTTGTACATCCTGCAGCACATAAAATGGAATAAAAAGCGAGCAAAAACTCATATAAACGCCAAAGTTGTACCAATTAAAACATCAATTCATCCCGCAAAAAAAAAAAGTCCTTACACTTCTCTGTACACGGAAAAATAAAAAAAGTTATGGCACTCAGAAGACAGCGATGCATAAATATTAACTAACACAATAAAAACACATTTTTTTTTTTTTTTTTAATTGGTTTAAAATTTAAAAAACTATATAAATAGGGTATCCCCGTAATCATATCGACCCAGAGAGTAAAGCTAACTGGTCATTGATACTGCACTGTGAGCGCTGTTAAAAATAAAAAACGCAAACCGTCTGAAAAACCGTCCGAAAAACCCGTGCCGTGAGGACAAGGCCCTTATGGTCTCCGTTTAACATCCACACCAGGGTATATATGTTAAACAGATGTCTCTAACAGATGCTAGATAGTGAAATCCGTGACCTATAAAATCCTACTGAAAAAAAAGTATACATTTAACAAATATGTTTTTACTATTTTACTTGTAAGAGTAGGAAAAAAGTTAAGAAAAGTAAAACCCAAACACTTATTTTTTTTTTTTTAAAAAGTGCTTCCACATAAAAAAACTATATACATTTGGTATTGCCATAATCGCCTCAACCCAGGGCGTAAATACTGCATGGTGAGCGCTGTTAAAAATAAAAAAACACTACTAGGATTGCAGTATTTTCTTCACCCTGCCTTCCAAAAAACGGATTTAAAACCGATCAAAAAATCTTATCCCCCCAAAAATGATACCAATAAAAACGTCAACTCTTCCCGCAAAAAACAAGCCCCTACACAGCTCCGTACACAGAAAAATAAAAAAAGTTATGGCTCTCAGACTATGGCGATGCAAAAACGTGTTTTCCTTTTTGAATAAAAGTGTTTTATTGTGTAAAAGCAGTAAAACATAAAAAAATATACAACTTGGGCATCGCTGTAATCATATCGACCTGCTTAGTAATACTAGTATGTCAGTTATACTGCACGGTGACCGCTGTTAAAAAATAAAAAATAAAAAACACTACCAGGAATGCTGTATTTTGTTCAAAATGCCTCACAAAAACCTTAATAAAAAGTGATCAAAGCGGCATATGCCCCCCATAATGGTACTAATAAAAACGTCAACTCATCCCACAAAAAACAAGCCCAGAATCAGCTCCGTATACAGAAAACTGAAAACGTTATGGCTATCAGAACAGAACAACATAAAAACGCAATTTTTTTATAGACCTATTTCTATTGTGTAAAAGTAATAAAACATAAAAAAAACTATATAAAATCTATACCATTGCAATTGTACCGACCCCCATAGTAAAGATATCCTGTCATTTATACTGCACGGTGAACGCTGTAAAATTGAAGCCCAAAAAACAATGGCGGAATTGCGTTTTCCCCTCATTTTCATAGCCCAATGCAAAAAAAAAACAAAAAAAAAAAAACTTTGTAACACCTGTGAACCCAAAATGCACAGTACACCCCTAGATGAGTTCTATGAGACGTGCTGAATCCAAAATGGGTTGACTTCTGGAAGGTTTCACCTGTTCTGCTACTTTGGGGGCTTTGTAAATGCGACATGGCCCCTCCAAAATCTGCGTTCCAAAAGCCAAATAGCGCTCCCTCCCTTATACCCCCTGCCATGGGCCCCAAACAGCAGATTACACCCACATGTAGGGTATTGCCGAACTTGGAAGAAATTGCATAACAAGGTTTTGGGTGCTTTTTTTACCAGGATTCCTTGTAAAAATTCAACATTTTCAGCTAAAATTGCAGATTAGAATTTTTTTTTTTTAAATTTTCACAGCCTAACGGTAAAAAATTTTGTGACACACCTGTGGGGTCGATATGCTCACTGCCCCTCTGGAGATTTTCCGTAAGGGGTGTAGTTTCCAATATGGGGTCTTTTTAGGGGTGTTTATTAAGTTTTAGCACCTTAGGACATCCGCAAACCTGAAATGGCCCCTAAATAAAATGGTAATGAAAATGAGGCCCCAGAGTCCAGTAGGTGCTCCTCCTATTCTGGGGCTTGTGGTTGAGCCAAATAATGCACTAGGGCCGAATATGGGATATCTCTGAAAACAGCAGAATCTGGGGAATCAATATTAAGATGTATTTCCCTGATCACATTTACCGTATTCTTGTGAACAATGTATAAAAATTTAAAATGTGCAAAAAAAAGTGAAATTTTGAAATTTCACTTCCACTTTGCTTTAATTCCTGTGAAACACCTAATGGGTTTATAAACTTCCTAAATGCGGTTTTGAATACTTAAGGTGATGTAGTTTCCCTTTGATGAGGTCATTTATGGGGTATCTAACATACAGGCCAATCAAAATCACGTTAGAACTGGACTGGTTCTCTTAAAAATGTATATTGCAAATTTTGTTGAAAATTTGAAAATTACTACTAAATTTCTAAGCCCCCTAATGTCGTAAAAAAAAAAACAAGACATTTAAAAAAAATGGATGCCAAACTACAACAGACATATGGTAGATGCTAGTTATAAACTATTTTGAGTGGAATAACTATCTGTCTTACATGCAGAAATTTTTGAAGTTTAAAATTGGTAAATTTTTCAAATTTTTTACAAACAAACAAGCATTTTTTGGACCAAAATTTCTTACTATCTTAAAGCACAATGTGTCACGAGAAAACAATCTCTGAATCACATGGATAGGTTAAAGTGTCAAAAAGTTATTCTCACATAAAGTGACACATGGCATTTCAAAAATGGGGCTCTGTCAGAGAGGCCAAAACTGGCTCCGGTGGTAAAGGGTTAATACTGAAGCCCAAAAAACAGATGACAGAACTGCATTTTTTCCCCCAATTTTCACGGCCCAATGCTAAAAATACTGTTGAACAACTGTGAGCCCAAATTGCACAATATACCCATGAGGGGTGTTGAATCAAAGATGTGGTGACTTCTAGAAGGTTTCACCTGTTCTGGTATTTTCGAGGCTTTGAAAATGCGACATGGAACCCACCAAAATCTGTGTTCCAGAAGCCAAATAGCGCTCCCTCCCTCGTACGCCCTGCCAAGCGCCCAAACAGCAGTTTTCACCCACATATAGGGAATTGCCAAACCAAAAAGGTTGTGTAACAAATTTTGGGTGCTTTTTTTCCAGGATTAAATTAAACATATTCAGCTAATATTGCAGATTCTTGGATTTATTTTTTTCCATTTTCACAACCTAACGCTAAAAAACATATGTGAAACACCTGTGGGGTCGATATACTTACTGCACCCCTGGATATATTCCTTAAGCGGTGTCGTTTCCAATATGGGGTCTTTTTAGGGGTGGTTTTTTTTTTTTTAAGTTTTATCACCTTAGGGCGGCCGCAAACTTGTAATGGCCTAAAGAAAATGGTCATGAAAATGAGACCCCAAAGTCCAGTAGGTGCTTCTCCTATTCTGGGGCTTGTGGTTGAGTAAAATAGCACACTAGGGGCACTTCTAAAAACAGCAGAAATGGGGGAATTAATGTTGAATTGCATTTCCATAACCACATCTACCAGTGAATAATAGGTAAAAATTCAGAATCTAAAGGAAAGTGAAAGTTTGAAATTTCACCTCCACTTTGCTTTAATTCATGTGAAACACCTGATTAATACACTTTCTAAATGCTGTTTTGAATACTTTAAGGCAGGCATCCTCAAACTGCAGCCCTCCAGCTGTTGGGAAACTACAACTCCCATTATGCATTTATATCATCATCTATAACAGTGGGCATGATGAGAGTTGTAGTTTCCCAACAACTGGAGGGCCGCAGTTTGAGGATGCCTGCTTTAAGGTGTGCAGTTTCTGTAAGTTTGTGCAGCTGGAATCATTTATGGGGGTATCCAAAACACAGGCCCCTCAAAGCCATATCAGAACTGGACTGCTCCCTCATAAAATAAATGTTTCAAATTTTCATGAAAAGGTGAACAATTACTATCAAATTTCTAAGCCCTCTAATATCAGAAAAAAATAGATATTTAAAAAATGATGCCAACCTACAGTAGACATATGGTAGATGCTAGTTATAAACTATTTTGTGTGGAATAACTATCTGTCTTACACACAGAAATTTTTAACTTTAAAAACTGGCAAATTTTTCTAAAATTTCACAATATTTTTCACAAATAAACAAGGATTGTGTGGACCAAAATTCATTACTAATTTAATGCACAATGTGTCACGAGAAAGCGATCTCTGAATCACATGGATAGGTAAAAATCTTAAAAAGTTTTTCTTACAGAAAGTCACACGTGTCCGATTTAAAGAATGGGGCCCTGTCAGGTAGGTCTAAACTGTTTGCGGCGGTGAGGGGTTTATTACTATTTGTGAAAGCATTCTTACTGTGCAGCCTTTTTCACACCTGTCTGAAATGCTTTCCCAAAACTGCACACCTTTACAAATCCCCTATTCTAAAATCTAACTTTTATTTTTAAACTTGATTAAAAATTTTTTGGGGGATATACTCACTAGTAGCTATTCCATTCGCTTAGGATGATCTTTCCTATGCTTGCTCAGCCCTCTTATTCAGTCAATCAGTCAGGGAAGCATCCCGAAAGGGTCGGCCCGACTTTAAATGACTGTCCCTACTGTCCCTCTCTTATGTCTTTAAATTTAATTATTTACCAAGACATGCATATATCAGAGCAGCCATCGCAAATATGGATATCATCTTACAACTATGAATACCATCCAACAAGAGATACAACTGTACTGGACCCCCTGAGGAACCCCTCGGTGTGATAGGAGGGGGGAAAGGTCGGGGCGAATTTAGGGTAAAAAAAGGATTTTCTACCCTTATGTTTATTATTTAGGGGTAGACCCTTTGGGCCCCGTTCACACGGGGTTATTCTGCGCGTATTGGCGCCGTACTCCCCCGCCCGGATTTTTTGCTTCAGTACGGGCCCCAATCCCCCCCGGGCCGGGGAAATTTCGGTAATCCCCTGTTCATTGAAAACAGTGGAATCCGCGCTCCCCCCCGCCGGCGAATCCCCCGCGGGGGAAAAAAAGTGACGCAATTATTTACGGCGCGTACGCGCCGGGAAACAATTTCATTTCATGGGGCCGGGGCGGCGCCCCCGCCGCGCTCCCGGCCCCCCCCCCGCCCACGCTTATTCGGGGCATACGTTTAAGGTCGTATAACAGGATTTCAACCGTCGATTTACTATCTTAAGCGGTCGACCTTAGGGTCATATAAATGATTGTCTATTTTATATTTATCTATCTTAGAGGTGGATTTTTTTCAGGTTATATCCATGTCTTTTCATCCTCTGTTTGTCTAGCTCACAAGTTATGGGGTAATGCTGTATAAAGACATACACACATAAAGAGTCACTATAGGACCCTATTGTATATATCTCCATATGGTATAGACAACCTTATCAGAAAGAGTGGCAATTACATATGGAGACTTGTCTTGGTAAATAATTAAATTTCAAGACATGAGAGGGACAGTAGGGCCAGTCATTTAAAGTCGGGCCGACCCTTTCGGGATGCTTCCCTGACTGATTGACTAAATAAGAGGGCTGAGCAAGCATAGGGAAAGATCATCCTAAGCGAATGGAATAGCTACCAGTGAGTATATCCCCCAAAAAAATTTTAATCAAGTTATATTTTAGAATAGGGGGATTTGTAAAGGTGTGCAGTGAATTAGAAATCACAGATCCTGGATAAAATATTTTTTGTTTTCTATGTATGATTTCCCAAAACTGTACAAATCATTGGACATTGTAAATGACCAAATAAACTTTAACATATAGGGCCCAAATTATTCCTGCAGCGCAAGTTAACGATGCATCCATTGTCGCAGTGTGTCCCAATAGTACTGAATGCAATATCCAGATATACAGAACTCTCAGTGGGCAGATAATCAGTGGCTTACAGAAAGTAGAACATACAGCATCCAGACACAAAGTGCTATAAGCAGTACATATTGTGCCAAGAGGACTAGTACAATGTAGCACTATTAGTATCATAAGGCCTTGTCCCCACGGCACTGTTTTTCCGCCAGGTTTTGGAAACCGGCTGCAAACCGGCTGACAAACGTTTACACGGACCTTAAAGGGGGTGTCTCACTACAAGGATTGCTTTTTATGTTAAAGATCTTGCAAAGACAAGTCACTTTGCAATATGTGTCCATTAACAGTTTCCTACCTATTCCTAGATATCCCCTCTTGTATGGACTGCATCAGCTCCTCAGATTACTATAGCTACAGACCTGTCTTCTACTGCAGTCTTATAGAAGCCAGTAAACAGGCCCCTGAATTCAAAATGAAACCAAGAAAACAGGACTGAGGTGAGATGAATCTGTATAGTGAGACAACCCCTTTAAAGGAAAATCTCTGCAACGGTCCCCACTGCACGGATTTTCCGCCCGGCGGGTTTTCAGACCGCCGCCGCTCCGAAAAACATGTTCATTCTTCCGCCCGGTTTTCGGACGGAATATGAACATGTCAATGGGAAGGGGGAGGGTTTTTCTCCGCTAACCACGGAGAAAAACAGTCCCCCGGTGGCTGTGTGACCGTCACAAAAACAGGACAAATACCGGTCGGATAAACCAACTATAATGAAGATGATTTGTCACATGGGTATACATAGGATAGAGAGAACCCAAGGGGTCTGCTATGTCCTAGACCATATGGGCTTTATATCCATTCCTTATGGGATGTGAGAACGGAAGCAACCATTGCAACATTTCCAAACAATGGGGAAAATCATGGTGCACTTCTCTTTTAGAAGAATAGCATATGCTTCCGTAAAGTTTGAGAGAGATGCATATGGTCTTCCTCCCAGCTTATTCTCCTCTGCTTTAGTAAACTGAAGTGGCTCCTATGCTGCAGCCATAAGCGAGTGCAAAGTGTGCCCATGGAGAGAAACTCTAAATTATTTCAGGTCATCAGTTACCTTCAATATTCTGTGGCCCAACAACGTTCACTGCCTGGTGTGCCGGGTACTCCACTCTTGGCCTGGCTATGCCCAACTCTTCCATTACGCCATGAAGCAGCCGCTGGATGTCGGCCTCTGACACACGATCTGGACTTCGTACACTATGACCGAAAGCTGGATTCATCAAGCAGAGCATTATCGCCAAAAAAGGACAGACCGAGGAGATAAAAACATTTGTCTCCATCTTTACCTGAACATAAACACAAAGAGTTCGGTTATGGCACCATCATTGTATAGCGTGGTAAAGTTCATTACATTTGCCCGTATGTAGAAAATAAAACCTCAGCTGGGAATTTGTAGGATGATGAATCAACTGTTCCTTAAAGAGGTTTTGCCAAGAAGTGATTTCCTAAGCTAACAGGCTGAATTTGAGCCTTGAAAAGAGGGGCGTTGTGTTTCTGTGTTTAAAAAAAACAAGTGCCTCCTCTGTGATGTCATTGCTCCACCTCCCATGCACGTTCCTGAGGCTCAGTCTCTGGCTGAGCAAACATTGTTTTGCTACATCACAGAGGAGAACTATTGTGCACAAGTTAATGGGTTATGTTTTATGCCTCTTATCTGCTCAGGAGAGATTAGCTTGGGGCAGGCAGCTTTCATTCCTTCATTGACACAGTGAGCCAAGGGAGTGTCTGCATTTTTACTCAGATAATTACATTACAACCAGTGCATTCTCTATGCAGGAGACAAAGGATAATTTTTCCACAGTCCCTTCAAAGCTGCAGGGGGGGGTGGGATTTAGTGGGCTAAATTCACATGGCATAATTGTGGGGCATAATTACACCCCGCAATTACGCCATGTGTTCGGGAGCTCCCGCGGGGCGGGGGGACAGGCAGCCCACCGGCCCCATAGACATGCATTACTCTTGGCGCGTAAATACCGTGAATAATTGACATGTCACTTCTCTCGCCACTCACCGTATTGTCTGAGCGGGGAGATGAGGCGTAATCCATAGTTCTCTATGAGAACTGTGGATTACCGTAATTATTGGGACGTATTTCGCCCAGTATTGAGCGCAGGACGCCACGAAATATAGGCCAAAATACATCCCATTTTAAGCCATGTAAACATAGCCTCAGAGTTAACACATTCTGTTCTTAAGCTGCCATCCGTCCTGTGGTGATGTCACTTTATGCTCTCCGTCTAATCAGGAAGGGAGAGCAGGATAGTAATCAGAGAACTCAGAGCAAATAACATCTCTTATCTCCTGACCAAGGTAACATCAAAAGAGGAATGTATTTGGAAAAAGTCTTGATTTAAAGGGGTTGTCTCACTACAAGGATCGCTGCTTTTTATGTTAAAGATCTTGCAAAAACAAGTCACTTTGCAATATATGTCCATTAACAGTGTCCTACCTATTCCTAGATATCCCCTCTTGTATGGGCTGCATCAGCTCCTCAGGTCGCTATAGCTACAGACCTGTTTGACATCTCCTGATAGGCTGCCAGCACTGGTTGCTATAGCTACAGACCTGACTTCTATTGCAGCCTAGTGGAAGCTAGTAAACACACCCCTGAACTCAAGATGAAACCAAGAAAACAGGACTGTGGTGAGATGAATCAATGTAGTGAGAAAACCCCTTTAACGTTCCATACATGTTGCAAGCAGATCTTGTAGTGAGACAACTCCTTTAATAATGTCTTATTTTTTAAACTATACAAACCCTTTAATTTACAAATCTTTTACCTTAACACTCTTGTAAATGACTGTAATAGTTATTTTGGGAATTGAAGTAATCTTTACAGTGGTATGTAAATTTGAAACGCAAACACAATTGCATGTTCTAGACAAAAGTAGAAGTATCAAAAAAGTTATTAATCATTTAAGATTCAGGACATGTGTGTACTGCTAGAAAATGCAGCGCAGCTTTGGCCCGTCTGATCTGTCGAAAAAGAATAAGACCATCCTCTCTCCAGCAACAAAGCTACAAAGCTATCGGCTACAAATAATAAAGTAAACTTCCTTCCGTATGGCAATAATAGAACCTGACAATAGTGACACAAAAGTATAGAAAGTTTACGCATAAAAGCAATAGTAGTGCAAGTACAGTTGCAATCTATAAATGCTACTGTATTTAATATTTCTTCATCTGTTTACAGTACATTTTCTCAACTTCTCACGTTTTAGATACCGTATTTTTCGGACCATAAGACGCGCTTTTTTCCCCCAAATTATGGGAGGAAAATGGTGGTATGTCTTAAAGTCCGAAAAATATGGTAGGTGTGTCTTATGGTCTGGTGCGTCTTAAAGTCCGAAAAATACTGTAATCATGAAGACCTGTGCTTCACTTTGTTCGATGGCGATACAGGGACCTGTCAACCATAGGCTCACATTTTTTTTAAAAAAAAAAACAACAAGCACATACATAGAAGTAAACCTATTCACACATATGTATTATATAATTTATACATAAACATTTTTACATTCACTGTTTTGTTTTTTGTTAGTGGTTATTTGGAGTCCAAAAGCCCACTCTTAGGGTGCTTTCACACGAAGTGTTTTTTGGTGCATTTTTTTGCAGACATACACAGCAATTAATGCTGTGCATTTCTGCGGCAAAAAAAACCCAAAACGCGCCATGTGAAAGCCCCCTTAAGATAGTTTCACACTTTTTTTATTTTCAACTTGCAAAAATGTGACGCAGCCACATGCGAGTTGAAAGTCAATAAGCATACAGTTGAAACCAGAAGTTTACATACACTATATAGAAAGACAACTATACATGTGTTTCTCACTATGTGACATGAATTCAGAATAAACCTTCCCCAGTTTAGGTCAATTAGGAACCAAAATTATTTATATTTGCCAAATGCCAGAATAATATGAGAATTTTTAAAGACATTTTTATTACTTTCTGCAAAGTCAAAAGTTCCCATGCACTAGGATTACTCTGCCTTTAAACAATTTGGGACCGCCCATATGATGATGTCAGGCCTTTGAAAGTTTCCGACAGGCTTATTAGCAATATCTGAGTTAATTAGAGACACCTGTGGATGCATTTTTTTTAATGCACACCAGAAACACACTGCTTCTGTGTGTAACATCATGGGAAAGTCTAAATAAATCAGCCACGATATCAGGAAGAGACTTGTGCACCTGCACAAGTCTAGATCATCCTTGGGTGCAATTTCCAGATACCTTGTTCCAGGTGCCCCGTTCATCTGTACAAACAATTATATGCAAGTA
The DNA here is from genome assembly GCA_025379985.1 of Phyllomedusa bahiana. Lineage (NCBI taxonomy): Eukaryota > Metazoa > Chordata > Amphibia > Anura > Hylidae > Phyllomedusa > Phyllomedusa bahiana. The sequence goes on along the minus strand of JAODAL010006208.1, from coordinate 84,188 downwards.
CAAACAAGATGGATATGTCCAGTCATCATAACTCTCAGGAAGGAGACGGGTTCTGTGTCTCAGAGATGAACGTGCTTTCGTCCAACATGTCCGACAACCCAAGAAGAAAAGCAAAAGAACTCGTGAAAATGCTGGCACAAGCTGGTAAGATTGTGTCCTTATCCACAGTGAAGCGAGTACAGTATCAAGAGGGGCTCAAAGGCCGCTCTGCCAGGAAGAAGCCATTACTCCAAAAGAAACATATAAAAGCCAGATTAATGTTTCAACTGCACACAAGAACAAAGACCTACATTTTTGGAGATGTGCCCTGTGGTCTAACAAATCTAAATTCAACTGTTTGGCCAGAATGACCATTGTTATGTTGAGGAAAAAGGGAGAAGCTTGGAAGCCTAAGAACACCATCCCAACTGTGAAACAAGAGAGTGGCAGCATCATGTTGTGGGGTTGTTTTGCTGCAGGAGGGACTAGTGCACTTAAAAAAATTGATTGTATCATGAGGAAAGAGGATTATGTAGCAATACTGAAGCAACATCAAGACATCAGCCAGGCAGGGCCGTCTTTTCCATTAGTATGGGTAGGCACAGTGGACCTTCCTGGGCAGCCGCCTACCGTGCCCAGTGTTGTGACTCTGCTCCTGAAGTGGGTCCAGGCGGAACGTCCGTGTGCAGGCCCCGATCTGCTGCATCCTTAAGTGGAGCAGGAGGCGATGTCATCGCCTCCTGCGCCATTTTATTTCCTAAGCCGACAGCTGTAGGCTTCCGGCCTAGGAAATCCCAGGAGCCACGTCCCGGCATAGGTGGCATGATGATGTCATGCCGCTCACACCTGAAGCCAGCTCCCGGAGCGTGGTCCCCATCAGAGAGCACGGAAAAGTAAGTAACTTTTTAAAATATTTTTTATACCTACAGGGGGCTATATAATCTGCAGGGGGCCTATATCCTACAGGGGGGCCTATAACCTACAGGGGACATTTCACCTACAGGGAGCCAATCACCTACAGGGGCCTATCTACTGGACGCATTTTACCTACAGGGGACAGTATTTATACATGTACCTACAGGAGGCGGTATATCTACCTACAGGCAGCAATATACCTACCTACAGCAGCCAGTTTCTCTATATGTACCTACAGGGGGCTGTAAACCTACCTACAGTTAGGCCTGTATACCTACCTACTTAATGGTGGGCAACATTACTACCTACTTACTTAATGGGGGGCACCCATAACAGAGTTACGAATTGGTAGGGAAGTGCTAATAAAGTGAGAAGTCGAAGATGTTTGTGTGGTAAATTCTGCCGGGACGAGCGGCGGCCGGGAGAAGTCGTCGTGGCGGTTTGGACGGGAGAAGAAAAGGGAAAAAGAACAATTCAGAGAACGACCGATCAGTTATTTTGTCTCCTGTGAGTCCCAGGATGTCAGGGGTTATTCTGCGTCTCTGATAGATCAGTGCTGTAGTTACTGTTACTGTATGTGATGGTGACTTGAGCTGGTGTCTGACCACTATGCAGTCTCTATATAGCGGTGTTATAGATTAGAAGTTTGTTATCGATAATGTATATATTTGTCCCTGTGAGTGGCTGTTTTTTTTGGGGGGGGGGCCCAGTGCACAGCTCTGCCCAGGGGCCCAGAATGCTTTTAAGACAGGCCTGCAGCCAGGAAGTTAAAGCTTGGGCGGATATGGGTCTTCCAAATGGACAATGACCCAAAGCTACTGCCAAACTGGTTACAAGGTGGCTTAAGGAGAACCAAGTCAATGTTTTTGGAGCGGCTATCACAAAGCCCTGATCTCAATTATATTGGAAATTTATGGGCAAAGCTGAAAAGGCCGGTGAAAGCGAAGGCGACCGACAAACATGGCTCAGTTACACCAGATCTGTCAGGAGGAAGGGGCCAAAATTCCAACCAACTATTGTGAGAAGCTTGTGGAAGGATATCCAAAACATTTGACCCAAGTCCTACAGTCTAAGGGCAAAGCTACGAAATACTAATGAAATGTATGGAAACTTTTGACTTTGCAGAAAGTAATAAAATGCCTTAAAAATTCTCTCTCATTATTCTGGCATTTGGCAAATAGAAATAATTTTGGTTCCTAATTTACCTAAAACGGGGAAGGTTTATTCTGATTTCATGTCAGATAGTGAGAAAAACATGAGTCTTTTTATTCAGTGTATGTAAACTTCTGTATATCAAATATGAAATACAGATGTTGCTTTTTTTAGTTGCAGCATGCTGCAAGTGTAGCTATTTTTCAGGCATTTTTTTCCCCAATAGACCTCCACTGTTTTTTTTTTCTGCACCCAAAAAATGCATATGTGCATGGGTGTTGTGTTTTTTTTATGCATTTTTCCACATTGCAAGTCATGTGATGATCACATGATTTGTGATGGCAAAAAAAGCACAAAAACTGCAACAAAAAAATCGCACACAGTAACATTTAAAAAAAAATTGTTTTTCTTTTAGACCAAGAAAAAAATTCTTGTCATGCAAAATAAAAAAGTGTGCAGGACGCCTTAAAGGGGTTGTCTCACTACATTGATTCATCTTACCGCAGTCCTGTTTTCTTGGTTTCACTTTGAAGTCAGGGGCGTGTTTACTGGCTTGTATTAGGCTGCAGTAGAAGCCAGGTCTGTAGCTATAGCAACCAGTGCTGGCAGCCTATCAGGATAGATCAAACAGGGCTGTAGCTATAGTGACCTGAGGAGCTGATGCAGCCCATACAAGGGGGGATATCTAGGAATAGATAAGATACTGTTAACCCCTTAACAATGTCTTTTGACGGCAGCCGGTGCAGGTCGTTCGTCTATAGCGACGTCTTTTGGCGTCGATGTAGACTTCGGGGTTTGCGGTGCCCGGCACCGCTACTGCGCTGGGATCGGGGCTGTACTACACAGCCCCGATCCCAGAGCATCTCCTGCGAGCACCGGGGTGTGGAGGAAACCTCAGCATCCTGGTGCTTTAACCCTTTGATTGCGGCGGATCGTTACCGCAGCGCAATCAAAGGGTTCCCCTGCTCTGTCGGGTGATCGGAACACCCGGTGACCCCGACAGAGCCCGGGGAACGGCTGCACAGTCAGCCCTGGGGACCTAGAGTGGCCCCAGAGCTGTCTGTGTATGAAGCCAGTGACCAGGATGCACTGTGTGGTGTCCTGATCACTGCCTGTGTCAGACTGACACAGATTATAATGTATTAGCATATATGAATATGCTAATACATTACTAAGTGTAAAAAAAAAATTAAAAAAAAAATGAAAATGTAAAGCGGTTCTCCCTTCAGGGATTTAAAAAAAAAAAAAAAAGTAAAAAAACCCCAAAAACACATAAAAAGTGTAAAAAAAAAAAAAAGAATAAAAAAATAAAAATAAAAAAAATATTTAATAAATAATTGTGCATAAGTTACACACACAAAAAACACCTACACATATTAGGTATCCACATGACCGTAATAACCTGTAGAATTAATCTAACACGTTATTACGTGTGAAATATGAACGGTGTAAAAAAAAAAAAAATGTAAAAAAAATATATATTTTTTTTAAATTAAAAAAAAATTCTGCAATTATTTATAAGTGAACTTTAACTATTCCCCCATAAAGTACAACTCGTCTCGAATAAAACGAGGCCTCATCCAACTGCGTTATTGAAAAAATAATAAAGTTACAACTGCTGAAGCGCAAGGAGGCAAAAACTAAAAAAAATGTTCTGGTCATTAACTACTTTTCAAGCCTGGGAGTTAAGGGGTTAATGGACACATATTGCAAAGTGACTTGTTTTTGCAAGATCTTTAACCTAAAAAGCAATCAGTGTAGTGAGACAACCCCTTTTAAGTAGACTGGATTCATACATGTCAGCCTGTCAGCGTATGTACTGAAGATGAACAATGTTGTTACCTACTATATAATAGGATGATTTTAGATTTAGTATTTTTAGTTCCTATTCATATCCATTGCTTATCGCAAATAAAAACAAATTGGTCACACTCTGGTTACTCTCCTACTGACAAGCGACATATGCATTCAGTCATATTACACAGTTACTGAGCAAAGGGTTAAAATCTGACAAACATTTCCTAGCATCACTTTAAATTCAACCACAGGAAACCTATGCAATACATTGCAAAAACATGTCTGACCAGCCAGCTTCACAAGGGGCTCGATGTCTAGAAATCTAGCCAAAAAGACAAAAGGCATCATTTCATGCAAGAGAACCAGGAGACTTACAAACATGGAGGCTGACAGCTGGGAGATGCAGGCTCTGAAATGAGAAGAGGACGCAGCAGGGAGGGGGAGCGAGGATGATGCAGATGGAGCAGGGATGTGGGCGGGAAACAGTGACAGGTGAGGGGGAAGGAGGACAGTGGGGAGTTGAGAACCTCTGGCTCTGGAGCTTTATGGCCTTTTCTAACGTAATATATAGACTACGAAATCACTGCTTATCTCAGCATCTGAATATAAGGTTTAGGGATTCAGTTTGTATATGATTTTCCCACCGAGTCAAAACATACAAAAAAATGGGACATTACTTACTCAAAAAACACTCCAATTCTTTGGGGCATGTTCACAGCTCAATGGCTGGACTAAACTGACCCCAGAAGCTGGCAACTCTGGCCTTTATGCTAACTGGGAAAAAATTAAAAGCTGCAGCTAATTGCTTGAGCAAAAGCTCATATACCCCCACTCAGGGGCATAACTAAAGAAGCCTGGGCCCCAAAGCAAACTTTTGGAGGACTCAGAGAATTTACTCATGGACATGGTCACCCGCAGTTACAGCTGACATCTAGGCACGTTACCGGAGGAAAAGATTGGGTTGGCTCACAAGAAGCAGGTCAGGACCCAGGCAGAAATTCAGGGCAAGTATCAGACAAATGGATGTCAGAAACAAGTCAAGGGTCAGACACCAAGAATACAAACAGGTGATCACAATCCAAAAGCCAAATGGCACAACCAGTGGCATAGCTACAGGGGTCACAGCAGTCGTATTTGCGACCGGGCCTCTGAGCACGCTACACAGCTACAGTGACCCAGCCTGGGCCGCCGTTATGACAGTACAACTGGTACTGCCATATGGGGCCCAGACAAACTGTGAAACAAGGGGGCCCGCTGCCGCCAGCAGCTACCGCCTCCTTGTTTCACAGGACTAGTAGAAAAAACAGGCCTGTTCCTGCTACCATATAGGCTCTCAATTGTATGCACGTCCTTGCGGTACACATACAAAGGAGATGTGCGGTGGGGCAAAGAGAGCTATGTGCCCCTTGCCACTGCCGTGTGACACTGGTATCCATCACTGTATGGTGGAAATACTAGTCTTAGGCTATGTTCACACGGCTTAAAATGGGACGTATTTCAGTCTGTAATTACGCGCCGTAGTGCGCAAATTACGGCTGGAATACGTCCCAGTCATTACGGTAATCCACAGTTCTCATAGAGAACTATGGATTACGTCTCCTCTCCCTGCTCGGCGAATCCGCCGCGGGGGGAGAGAAGTGACATGTGAATTACCAGCGGCGTATATGCACCGCTAGTAATGATTGTCTATGGGCCGGCGAGGTGCTGGCCCCCCCGCTCCCCCCCCACCCCAGTCCACACGGCGTAATTGCGGGGTGTAATTACGCCCCGCAAATAAGCCGTGTGGACATAGCCTTAGAGTAATGGTTTATTTTTCATGAACAGTATGATGGTATCATTCGGTCACTTTATCGTGGTGATATGTGGGGATGATGTGGCAGTATTATTGGGTTCTTGTATATTGTTGTTATTGGTAATATTGGTCTTGGTAAATCGATTTGCTAAGTAAGCGTATGGCGGTAGGGACCTGTGACAGTATGATGTGGTCTTTGTATATTGTCATTTGGTTATACTGGTCTTGCTCTACTGGTTTGGTCAGAAACATTGTACTGGTATTAGTTACTACATAGTGGTGGCACATGGTGATCATGTGGCAGTACTTTTTGACCCTTGTATACTTACTGACCCACCCAATAAAGATAACATGTCAATTAAACTGTTCAGTGTAAACTCCAACAACTAAACCCAAAAAAACAAAAGGCACAATTGCATTTTTTTTCTTACCTGTTCACCCCACAAAGAATAGGTGGCAGACGATTTTTCTGTGTAATTTGTTTTTCTTTTTTGCTATTGGACAATCCCTTTTAGAAATATTTTTCTGCAGCATGCTACATTGCAGACATCCATCATGCCGAGTAGGAAATCTGTTATTAAACCAAGTAGTAAACCATTGTCTGGGAGTAGGGAGGCCCAAGCCGATTTTTGGTACCAGGGCGCACAAGCCTTTTGCCTTTTTTTTTTTTTTTTTTGGAGACTATTTCACAAGCCTTTAGAGCACAACAATAATATAGCAAAGGGGAAGGAGCCTAAGTAGGGTGAGATGACATATCATAGGTTGGAAAAGCTGGGTGGCACACAAACTCTGGAATTTAAAGGGCCAGTGCACGCACCCCAGCTTTCCCAACCTATTGCCAGTCACCTCACCATACTCAAAAGCTCCTAACCCTTGCCAGAATATTGTTGTGCTTTACAGAATTTGATTAGTGATTGCCTCCAGTCTGTGTCTAATACTTGGCTTGTTCCTGACCTTGCTGTCCTCACCTTCTCTACCTGTGACCACACAACCCATCACATAAGGAAAATGTGAGGGACAATGGATGCAATATTGGATGTAACTGTTAGGTTACTAAATTATCCACAAATGTTTAGAAATAAAGCCAATTTATCTACACACTACAATTTGTCTTTTGTGGATATCAACCTCAAGCCCACAGGCCAAATCTGGGCCACAGTGTAATTATATTTGGCCTGCAAAGAACAGCCGGGCAGTGTATAGAAGAGAAGAGGAAGAAGCCAGGAGCTGCCATTACACTGTCTGGGTTTAAGCCTTTGTTGCCCATAGCAACCAATCAGAGCTCCCCTTTCATTTCATATAGTGATCTAAAAACACTGAAAGGGGAACTCTGATTGGTTGCTATGGGCAACAAAGAAAAGCTTAGGCCTAGACCACAGGTGTCAAACTGCGGCCCTCCAGCTGTTGAGAAACTACAACTGCTGTCATGCATTTATATAATCTATAACAGTGGGCATGATGGGAGTTGTAGTTTCCCCAACAGCTGGAGGGCCGCAGTTTGACACCCCTGACCTAGACAGTTTTCATACATGGCCCCCAAAGTGTCCATAACACTTGTGTTCACCAGTTGTCTTGAACCACTTTTAGTAGTTACTAGTCATTGCATAATGTGCATCTGCCACTTTAGAGACGACCCAGTTGTAATCAGCTCTATGAACTGGTTTCGAGTTCTGCCCCTTACACATTTGGTGTTCAGGCACAAAGCTTTATGTGGTCGCTATCATCAGAAAAAGTTTGCAGGTAGGTACAGTACAGACCAAAAGTTTGGACACACCTTCTCATTCCAAGAGTTTTCTGTATTTTCATGACTCTAAAAATTGTAGATTCACACTGAAGGCATCAAAACTATGAATTAACACATGTGGAATTATATACTTAAAAAAGTGTGAAACAACTGAAAATGTCTTCTATTCTAGGTTCTTCAAAGTAGCCACCTTTTGCTTTGATTCCTGCTTTGCACACTCTTGGCGTTCTCTTGATGAGCTTCAAGAGGTAGTTACCTGAAATGGTCTTCCAACAGTCTTGAAGGACTTCCCAGAGATGCTTAGCACTTGTTGGCCCTTTTGCCTTCACTCTGCGGTCCAGCTCACCCCAAACCATCTCGATTGGGTTCAGGTCTGGTGACTGTGGAGGTCTGGTCATCTGGTGTAGCACCCCATCACTCTCCTTCTTGGTCAAATAGCCCTTACACAGTTTGGAGGTGTGTTTGGGGTCACTGTCCTGTTGAAAAATAAATGATGGTCCAACTAAACGCAAACCGGATGGAATAGCAGCTGCTGCAAGATGCTGTGGTAACCATGCTGGTTCAGTATAATCCCCAACAGTGTCACCAGCAAAGCCCCACCACACCTCCTCCTCCATGCTTCATGGTGGGAACCAGAACCCCCCCACACCATCACACCACCTCCTCCATGCTTCACGGTGGGAACCAGGCCCCCCCACACCATCAACCCTCCTCCTCCATGCTTCACGGTGGGAACCAGGCCCCCCCACACCATCACACCTCCTCCTCCATGCTTCACGGTGGGAACCAGGCATGTAGAGTCCATTCGTTCACCTTTTCTACGTCGCACCAAGACACGGTGGTTGGATTCTAACAGTCCATTCAGTAGGACTATCAGCTGGGGATCCACCTGACTTCTGAACAACACAACTGATGGTCCCAACCCCATTTATAAGGCAGGAAATCCCACTTATTAAACCCGACAGGGCACACCTGTGAAGTGAAAACCATTCCAGGTGATTGCCTCTTGAAGCTCATCAAGAGAATGCCAAGAGTGTGCAAAGCAGTAATCAAAGCAAAAGGTGAAGAACCTAGAAGACATATTTTCAGTTGTTTTACACTTTATTGTTAAGTATATAATTCCACAAGTGTTATTTCATCGTTTTGATGCCTTCAGTGTGAATCTACAATTTTTATAGTCAAGAAAATACAGAAAACTCTTGGAATGAGGTATCCAAACTTTTGGTCTGTACAGCAGTCTGCAACAGGTTGCTCATGTGTAGACTTCTGCCAGCAGAAGGCATATACTGGTAGTGCATAGGTGGTAAGTTGATGAGGGGAACCCAGAGTCTTGCTGCATCTTCTTGCTGGATTTAAAGATTGGCTTGGCTGTAATAACTGGGGAAGGATGTGGGAGGGCAGGACAATTTTTGTTACTGGAAGGGAATTAGTGGGTAGCAGACATCATACTACTGAAGGAGCAAAACCTCAAGTGCTATGTAAAGCCAACCTTGAACGTTCCCAGTTACAGCAAGTATCTGACCCAACATCATTGTTGGTTCAAACCCCTTGGAGCTAGCTCCCAGACTTGGACAGTTTTGTCTAGACCCGATTTAGTCAATTCTACAGGCCTTTACTTTTTGAACAACTTTAGCACATTGCTAGTCTCTAACACTGCTGTTGGGTGGTTATGGTCCATTCTTCCAGTCTCTTTCACGTTTTGGTGACTAAGGCACTGTTCACACGGCTTAAATTGGGACGTATTTCGCGCCGTACTGCGCTCAATACAGGGCGAGATACGTCCCAGTCATTACGGTAATCCACAGCTCTCATAGAGAACTATGGATTACGTCTCCTCTCCCCGGGTGTATAATACGCCGCGGGGGAAGATAAGTGACATGTCAATTACTAGCGGTGAATACGCGCCACTAGTAATGAATGTCTATGGCGCCGGTGGGGGTTGGCGCAAGCTCCCGAAGTCCCGGCGTAATTAGAGGTGAACATAGCCTAATAGGTTTCTTAGCCATAACTTTGTCGCCAGGGATTTTTGAGGTCTTCTATTTGGTTTAGATCACGATTCTGGGCTATTTCAATGGTTTCTGCTTTACCCGTTGTACATTCAAAACAGGGGGCATTGTCCTGCATGAAAATTGCTGGCTAATTGGTGGATGAAGACAGAGAAGGAACCATGTTGTTGAAGATGGCTTTGGTCCAACACTGCATTCACTCTGCCATGTAGCTGTATATGAGGCCCAACTCCTGCTATCTAAAACATCCCCCACACCATGAAACTTCCTTCTCCACCTTTCACTAACTTCTTGACATACTTTGGGTTCAGTCTTTTCCCAGTTTAATGTTTCCCATCGGAAACCAAATAAGTTTGCTTTCAGCGCTACAGTGAACTCTGTCCACATAACTTGCTCCTCAGCAGAGGTTAGTCGAGCTTCTTGATTCTTCCTGCTAAGGAGAGGTTTAGTCACTTCAGAGTGAGCTTTCAGTCCAAATGTTTTTAAAGGGAATCTGTCGCCAAATTGGTTTTTTTTACTTATTAAATCAAGCCTCTGATCCATATTCTTTTCCTCCTGATTGTAGATTTCTCAATTCGGCCGTCTAAATATGATTGTGGGGAAGACATTCTCGCTTGCACTGCTTTAACAGCAGTCAGAGAGATACTTTACAGCAGCTTCATGCACATAGGATTCTTAAGACAGATTCTGTCCCATAGACTTGTATAGGAGAGTTTTCTAGTCATGCTCTGTTACCTGTGCAAGGAGGTGAAAGGTGGAACTGTGACCATCTCCTCCTGTGACTGGTGGATCCTGTGTTCTCTATACACATTGGTGTCTCCTTTCAGTTTGACCCTCTTTGTGCTGATAATGAGCACACTGCTGAAAAGCTCTTTAAACAGAACAGGAAGTGTCAGACAATTATTAGGTCTAGTGGCCAAAGCGAGAACTGCAGGACTTAAGAATTATTAAAAAAAAATATTGAAAGTGATATGGAAAATTTAAAAAAAACATAACCAAAAATTCCTACAAAAAGGTGTTTAACATAAAAATGTGAGTTAAACAATAAGTCATTTTTTGATGACTCATTCCCTTTAAACGTTGAGATACTGTAGACTAGACGGATCCTTACCCTGCTCAGTGCTGAACTGCCAAGCAATTCTATCTGCAGTGTTGACTTATTGCCCACCAGAGACTGTCCTCTCTAGCATTATCCTGTCCTCTCTAGCATTTGTCTTCTTGGGGAACTTTAGTTAGTACGTGATGTTGTAAATATGCAATATTCTGGAAATCACAGATTTTAGCAACCCACTTCTCTTACTATGGCCGATGGGGTGTTCCCTTTGGCCTTCATCTGGACAACCTGCTGCTGGAGGGTTTCAGTCACTGTAGAACAGTTCTCCATCTTATAAAGTCAGTGAAAACTGGAAAGTTAGGCCTCATTCATACGGCTTATTTGGGTACGGATTGGCGCCGTACTCCGCGCCGGATTTGCGCTGCAGTACGGCGCCAATCCGTCCCTGTCATTACGGTAATCCACAGTTCTCATAGAGAACAGTGGATTCCGTCGCTCCTACCCGCTCGGCGAATCCGCCGGGCGGGGAGAAACTGGCATGCACATTATTTACGGCGGACGCGCCGTAAACAATGCATTGTCTATGGGGCCGGGAGCGGCGCCCCCGTCGCGCTCCGGCCCCGCCCCCGTCCCTTATTCACGGCGGATTTCTGAGCGCAATACGGCTCACAAATCCGTCGGGAATAAGCCGTGTGAACACGGCCTTAGGCTGCGAGTTACATAGGGTTTGTCAGATAATTAAAGAAATTAGCACTAGGTGATTAACACCAATAACTGTGAGGTATCTGGAAGTGTTTTTCAAATATTTAAAGGGGTTGTCTCACTACAAGGATTGCTGCTTTTTATGTTAAAGATCTTGCAAAAACAAGTCACTTTGCAATATGTATCCAATACCAGTGTCCTACCTATTCCTAGATATCCCCTCTTGTATGGGCTGCATCAGCTCCTCAGGTCGCTATAGCTACAGACCTGTTCGATCTCTCCTGATAGGCTGCCAGCACTGGTTGCTATAACTACAGACCTGTTCGATCTCTCCTGATAGGCTGCCAGCACTGGTTGCTATAGCTACAGACCTGTTGATCTCTCCTGATAGTCTGCCAGCACTGGTCGCTATAGCTACAGACCTGGCTTTTACTGCAGCCTAGTGGAAGCCAGTAAACACGCTCCTGAATTCAAAGTGAAACCAAGAAAACAGGACTCAGGTAAGATGAATCAATGTAGTGAGACAACCCTTTTAATTGAAGTTTTTTTTATACTGTGTTTCAGGATATATGTAACTCATGAAATAGGATTAAAATACTGCTTTTTTTTTTTTTTTTTTTTATAAACTCGTGTTTGGATAATGTCAAACACAGTGACCTTCACCTTTAGGAAATTGTAGTTCTCCAATTTTGATTGCCAGTGTACATAGCCAACCCAGATCTGTTCATTGAAGCAAGTAAGTTCCTGCCAACAAAATATCCTCAGCAGAAGTTTATTTCGTCATCAGTCCAAATTACAGCTGACAAGATAGTGACATTTACCCACAATCTGTACTAATTAACAAAGACTGAAAATTAAACTATTGCACGGTCTAGTAACAAATGTTCGCCTTGCCTGGCACAAAGCACGCAACAGGGTTCTCGCTCGGTAATAAATCTGATGTTCTGAGGAATACGCTTGCACGAGATTAAGAAAAAAAAATAAATTTCTGAAATCAAGAAAAACACATTAAAATATATTACACAATTTTCTACAAAACCGATGGGTTCGGCCCTGAACCATACAAAAAGAAGTAGCTGCCTCGTAATGTAAGACCGAGATGTGACTTCTATGTGATCTCTTCTGCTCTCCAAAACTGTGACAAAATCGAGATGGTAAAATGTTATGCAATATTTAGTGACCATCATGAAAGTTATCAGTAGTTACAAGCATCTGACAGGCTAAGTAATTTACACTCGAGTGCAGAACATCTTTAAATGCTACGAGCCATGTATTTAAGATGGTCAGGAGTACACGAGCGATGAAATCCTGCACATCGGACCATAAATTGGATCGAAATTTCAAACTTCTAGATTCCCAATTTTAAAGCTGCTTTGCAGAGAAAGGGAAATTAAGCTCAGTGAGCAATAAATAAGCGACTATACAATCTTACTATTATCTGCATTAACCAAGCATTCATTGACTCTAGGCCCCATTCACATCACAGGTGTCAGTCAAGATACCGCGTGAAAGGTATCCTGATGTACAGGCAGTCCCCGGGTTACAAACTGGATAAGGACTGTAAGTTTGTTCTTAAAGGGGTTTTGCCACGATGTAATGTTGACGTGGGATCCTCCAAAACGGGTATTTAATCACTTTTCTAAATATATGCGATTACAAAAAGTGAAGCCTGTGAGAGCTACAGCATTGCTCAGTCCCCCTTAGTTTCCTGAAAGTTTACATTAGACACAACCAGGACACTGACAGGAGCTGATCTGGCCGCCCTTGCGTGTTTGCACTTCTTATCTGATGACAGGGAACATGAACGCGCTTTCAAGGGGCTGGGGAGACAGTGCAGTGTATGAGTCTGTCTGCTGTATAGAGAATCCACTGTTGTAATGTTATTATTTGAGTAAACTTTTGAGACGCTCCCTTCCTCCTCTCTCTCTGCTCACCCCCCTCCCTCTCACCCCTGCAGCCGTTCATGATTCAGCGTGATTTGTTTATAGTCTCCCCTGAGCTGATAGGGAGGTAAGGAACTCACTTCGTGGCAAAACCCTTTTAAGTTGAATTTGTATGTAAGTCGGAACAAGTATATTTATTAAATGTAACTCCAGCTTTTTTAGTTTTAGATAGTGAAGGGAAAGGTTTTTACATTTGTTTTGCTGTCTGTGCTCCTGTTAAGAAGATTTCACCTCATGTGCTGCTGTGGCATGCTGGAGCGTGTCGTTCCACAGCTACTACCTGCTGTGGAACATGGAACTACAAGTGCCAGCATGCCATTAAGTCTCTGTTTGTAACTAGGGAACAGAAGTAAGACAGAACGGTGCAAGTCGGGGACTGCCTGTATACCACGGTGGAGCCATAGGGTAAATGTAGTCTCTATAGACTTTTTTTTTTTTTACATCAGGTATCCCGACAGATACATGTGGCTGAAAGGTAATGTGAATGGGGTCTTAGACCTACTTATATTAAATAGTTTTCAATTTACAGTTAAAACTCTAAAAAAGTATGAAAAAAAATGTAAACACCTCTGGATACAATATGATGAATAAAACACCAGAGATATAAGACAATTTGGTATAATTTTTTCTATCAAGTAATTAAAAATTCTATCAAATAATTATAAACTAAAAAAAAGTTGAACCATTAAAAGAAACTAAATAAAACCTCACATTAGCTATATACTGAACAAACTGAAGATTTAGTTCAATACTGAAAAGATCTGTCTCCCAAATATCTAGAATTCAAGCTGCATTACCCGTGTACACAGTAAAGTATAATGACTGATCATTACAAGAGCAAACCTTAATTCTTTCAGTCTTTCTGTAGGTTTTTAGACCGATGATTCAGTCATACATAAGAACCTATGATTAAAGGGGTTGTCTCACTACAGGGATTGCTGCTTTTTATGTCAAAGATCTTGCAAAATCAAGTCACTTTGCAATATATGTCCATTAACAGTGTCCTACCTATTCTGAGATTTCCCCTCTTGTATGGGCTGCATCAGCTACTCAGGTCGCTATAGCTGTTTGATCTCTCCTGATAGGCTGTCAGCACTGGTTGCTATAGCTACAGACCTGTGCTCGCTCTCCCGATAGGCTGCCATCACTGGTCGCTATAGCTACAGACCTGGCTTCTACTGCAGCCTAATAGAAGCCAGTAAACACGCCCCTGAATTCAAAAATGAAACCAAGAAAACAGGACTGAGGTGAGAGGAATCAATGTAGTGAGACAACCCCTTTAATTCTTTCAGTTTTTCTGTAGGTTTTTAGACAGATGATTCAGTCATGCACAAGAACCTATGATTAAAGGATTAAGCATCCCGCTCAGAGGCATGGAAACAAAATTCAGGTCATGGTTCTAGTTACGTCATTAATAGAAAGCCAACAGCAGCTTTTACCAGCTCCTGAATACTACAAGAGACGTCAAATCCAGAACCGTTCCAAGCGGGGTCACACCAGAGGTGCAAGGTGCATCTGAGAAAAGGTATTAAAAAAAACAAAACAAAAACACATTGTACAGGTCCATTGGTTTGCATGTTATCATGCATGTAAACAAAGCTTCAGACTAGCCTTACAAGTCTAGGGGCTTGGTAGCCGGCAGCAAAGCCACCCTTGCTATCGGGTTCTTGGGTGATCCTCTGTAGCGACTATGCTCCCTACCAGACAAAATTCGCATTGTGTTATTATTGGGTGTAGTCACAGGGAGCTCAGATCTCTTGCCGGAAGGTCGGGATATATTCTGATTGGTCAAATCCTCCAATACAGTTTTTTGCGGGTGTAATGGGCGATTGACAGAGCTGGGTGTATTTAGTACAGACGGCCTCGGAGCCCTGAAGTTTGCTCGAAAGGAATAAATCGATGAATGGTCCACGGCGGAGTCCGTTCTACTTAGAAGCGCTTCAGAGGAGAGCGATCCCTCGAAGCTAACTGCTTTCACCATGGGTGAGCCAGCGACGTTCTCCTTCTTCTGACTATTGTCCACTTGTCTTTTCAGTTCAGACATGGAGTTTATGCGCCGGACAGACTGGCGTACAGGCGTCCGTTCAAATTTGATGGGGGACTTTATTTTCTGGGCGCTGCTGCGATCGTTTAGGCAGAGTTTATTGAAGTGCTGTATGTGGTCGGATACCCTGCTAGTTCTACGAGGAGGATTCTGAGAACACCGATTCATAGCCGAGGTACTTACTGACTTTTGAATTACCGGCGCGGAGACTGTCAGTGTGTCCTGTGCATCGCTAGTCACTGGACAGACTGCCTGACTTGCATCACCGAGCTCTCCCATGCTGCTTTCTTCCATCTGTTGCGTAAATACTTGGTCACCGATACAGTCCTTTTCCTCCACGATCTTTAATATAACCTCAGAAGTGTCAGCTCGTGCAGTGCCCTCCGAGCCACCGTCTTCTGCTCGCGGTTCCTTCTCTTCTATATATAACCTGTCAGCTCGTGCAGTGCCCTCCGAGTCACCGTCTTCTGCTCGCGGTTCCTTCTCTTCTATATATAACCTGTCAGCTCGTGCAGTGCCCTCCGATCCACCGACTTCTGCTCGCGGTTCCTTCTCTTCTATATATAACCTGTCAGCTCTGCAGTGCCTCCGACCACCTCTTGCTCGCGTTACCTTTCTTTATATACTCATCATTCCTCAGATTACTCACATCCTGCACTATGCTGATTGGCAAAGCTGGAATCCTGAACTGCTGCATCACTAGAAGTATCAGGGACAAGTTCAGGACCGTCTTCTACGTCCGCAGGCTTTGAGCATTCAACCACCATATGAAGATCGCTCCCCGATTCAGTAAATGCCTTTGCGATCCTCTGTACAGTGTTCTGCGCTTCACACTCTGCTTCCTCACAAAGGGAGAAATTCTGGGGCTCCTCCGAGCCTGCGGCAAGAGACATAAGCGGTTTGGGCATAACTGGAGGCTTCCCAGCGACAAGCACAGGCTCAGAATAGCAGTTTCCAGCATAGAGGTATCCACTTATAGGAGTCTCCTTGTCACACGACTCGGGATGAGGTCCGGTCCAAGACAGGCGATGACTGGAGTCGTCAGATTTTCTGGGGGTTAGTAAGTTTTCTTCAGATTTGCTGATCTTTTTTGACCCTGGGATGAATAAGAAAGAAGAGCGCTATTAATCAGTGGGGAAAAAAAATCTAAAAGTTTATTTTTTGCCTACAATAAAATAAAATTGTTAAACATTCCTAAAATAACCGTCTATACCAGTGTTTCTCAACTCCAGTCCTCAGGACCCACCAACAGGTCATGTTTTCAGGGTCTCCCACTGAATGCACTGACAATAATTATATCACCTGTGCAACGCTGAGAAAATCCTGTCCGGAGATTTTACCCGCCATATCTGAGAGTAGGATATGATAGAGTGAGAAAAGCTGTCCCCTTTGGGGGACTTTTGTTTATGTCTGACTTCTTTGGAAAACTCCACTAAAAACTTATTAAAAAAAAGAATGAGAGAAGCGGAGTTCTGTGATAAAGTTTAAAGGGGTTTTGCCACGATCGCATTTCATACCTCCTGCATCCAGCTCTGTGTGCTCAGATTTGTTTGAATTGCCTATCATGTGACCCAGCAGGATGACATCCCCAGGCCTCTCCTCTCTCTAGTCCAGTGTTTCTCACTCCAGTCCTCAGGTCCCACCATCGGGTCATGTTTTCAGGATCTCCCAAAGAATGCACTGACAATTATATCACCTGTGCAATACTGAGGAAAGCCTGAAAACTTGACCTTGAGGACTGGAGTTGAGAAACACTGCTCTAGTCAAAGAAAGGTCCGTTTATATAAAGCATTGTGAGTATCTGAGAGGTAAAAGTTTTTGCCTTCAGGCACAAGGGTTCTAGGTTCAAATACCTGCAGGAACCAAACCTGTGTTTTTTTTCTCTTTATCAATGCATAGACCTCGTTGAGGTTTCTTTTTTATTTATTTACACTGTTTGACTAATTACTAAAGAGGACAGAGAATGGGAGTAGAGTGACAGCACCCGGGGTTTGAACACTCAGTAGCTGCCTGACAGGAGAGGTGATGTCTGAGCATGTGTGACCAGACTGAGGAGCCCCTCAGCCCTGGTCGTATCCCCTGGAGACTAGCTGTAAACAATGCATCACTAAAGGAGCAGATAAGACAAAAACGGTGCAGAATTTTTAATAATAATGAATGGTGAAAATGTTTATTATTTCATTTGCAAGCTTCCCACGTCAATTTTACTTCATGGCAAAACCCTTTTAATTATTTAGAGCAAGTTTTCTGAGTAAAAGGCAGAGTCCTGCTTACTCCACCCACATACAGTCATTTATAGCTTTCCCAGTATCAGTGTGCGTACAGAGCCAGCCCGTTTTCCCGAAAATAAGACAGTGTCTTATATTAATTTTTGCTCCTAAAGACGAGCTAAGACTTATTTTTAGGGGATTTTTTTTCTATGAACAGTAATTCACATTTATTGTTGAACAAAACATTCACATTTTTACTATACTGTAGTGATTTCATCACAAACATCCGCAGAAGCAGCCAGACTCTGAATTGCATAACTAAAAATGCACTCGGTCTTATTTTCGGGGGTGTCTTATTTTCGGGGAAACAGGGTAGCTGTCAATCACTGTATGTTGCTGGGATAAGCAGGACTCTCCTACGAGTCTGGTCAGGGTTTACTCTGCTTTTTACTCAGAAACCCTGCCCTAACTATATACACCTACATACTACAAGGCTTAGCTATTCTCCCTATTTCATATCATGCAGTCACCTAAAAGATTTACTTTAAACAGGAACATACGAGAAAGGAAGCCTGACACATGAATTAACGTTTTAAAACCTGCTTAAAAGCCACACTAGTAGCAGCTCAATTGCAACACAATTTTTGTATTGCTGCATGTGCAATCACCATTCAATCCCACATTTTCTCTCTTGAAGGTATCACACAATGCAATTTCAGAATATTGGCAAAATCTTTAAAAGGGAACCCCCTTTTAGACACATTTGCAACGGTGTATAGAAAGAGAATCATGAAAAACAAAACATTCAGTAAGCAGCAGCCTACAGTTCATGACCTACACATCCCACTGAAAGTCTTAGGGCATGTTCACACGGCTTAAAATGGGACGTATTTCAGTCCGTAATTACGCGCCGTAGTGTGCGAATTACGGCTGGAATCCGTCCCAGTCATTACGGTAATCCACAGTTCTCATAGAGATCTATGGATTACGCTTCGTCCCCCCACACATACAATACGATCATATAAGTGACATATCAATTAATGACACGAGAAATTCTCGTCAATGGGGCCGGCGGACTACCCCCCCCCCCCCTCCGTGCTTTGGGAATACGCACCGATCAGTGTGACTCCCAAAACACCCGGAGTATTGCGCTGCATACTGTATGTGCCACAATTACGCCCTGTGCACACACCCATCTAGCTCTCAGTACAAGTCATGATCGAGAAGTATAGGGGTGAAACCTTTGTGAGTTACAATTGGAGGCATTAAACCGTCCCCCTCCAACGCCTACGTCTTGAAGATCTTCATGTTAAGTTGATTGAATTCGCCTTATAGCGGCCATCACAGCATTGCTGTTCTCTTCTCCTTTATCCCAATTGAGTTCATTTTTTCCTCTCTTTCCTATTTACCGACTACTCAATATGTGGTTTCACAACACTATTCAATCCCCAACATTCAGTAGTGAAGCTAAACCTGGATCGAGGAGCCTGTCTCTTACCTGTACTTACAAATGGACTGTCAGCTGGTGAAGAAGCAGCATCTGTCTTGCTTCCAGAGATATTAAATTCTTGCGAGTTTGCAAGTCTCCAGCCTATGTTTTGGAACCGAATACTGGAAGAAAATCCAGAGCTCTGGACAGAATAAAAGGTGAAAGTTTAAGAAGTTTTATAAAGGAAGAACAGTTCAGAAAAGGTGTAATAGAAGATATGTGTTTGTTCTGTAACCATCTCAAAACCAACCAAAATTTTAGCAAGAGATTTAAAGGGGTTTTGCCACAATGTAACGTTGACGTGGGATCCTCCAAAATGGGCATTAAATCACTTTTCTAAATATAGGTCATTAAAAAAAGTGAAGCCTGTGACAGCTACAGGCTTAATCAGAAGCCCTTAGTTTCCTGAAAGTTTACATTAGACACGACCAGAGGAGCTGACAGGAGCGGATCTGGCCGCGCTTGCGTGTTTGCACTTCTTATCTGATGACAGGGAACATGAAGGAGCTTGCAAGGGACGGTGGAGAAAGATCCTGTTTCTTTTGTATAGAAAATCCACTGGTTGTAATGTCATTATTTCAGTACACATTGCACACGCTCCCTGCTTCCTGGATCTGTGCTCTGCCTCCACCCTCTCCTCCATGAGGCTGCCTGTTTGTTTATCTTCTCTTCTGAGCAGACAAACTCACTTCATAGCAAAACCCCTTTAAGCCAGTGCTGGCAACACTTGAATCTTTCAGGGCTTCTTCCTAAACCAAGCTTTGATGTGTACTTTGGATCACTGCCCTGTTGGAAAGACCAAAGGCACTCAAGCCTTGGCTTCCTGTAAGAAGGCATGACAATTTCCCTAAAACGTCTGTGGCATGATGAAACGAAACTGCAACTTTTGGGGCCTATGGATGAGCAGTTTGTCCTGAGGAGGAAGAATGACGTAAACGTCAAAAAGAACAACCTGCCTACAGAAGCAGGATGGTGGCTCGGTGATTCTCGGAGGCTGCTTGGCTTCCCCTGGCACTGGAAACCTACACTGTGTGGAGTGCAAGATATTTTCTATAGTATCAGAAAACATCATCTCTTCTGTGTGAAAGCTGAAGCTGGGAAAGCACTGGATCTTTAAATAGAACAGTGATCAAAAGAATTGCTCAAAGTCCACCTATTCTGGAATGGGGGGCACAGTGGCCCAACTTGACCTACAAGGCTCTCCATAACCTCTCCCCTCCATACATCTCTGCCTTAATCTCCAGATACCTCCCCCACCTATCTCCGCTCCTCCAGAACCTTTTCTCTGTTCTCCTCTTATCACTCCTCACAAAACCCATCTCCAAACTTATCCCGTGTTTCCCCCCACATTGGGAAAACTCATGCCCCAACACATAAACTCTCCCCCCTTTTATTAGCTTCAAAAGCACCTAAAAACCCCATTTTTTAGGTTTGGGCTATAACCAAAAAAAACCCCCACCAGTACATCGCCCCACAAACATGCGCCCCTCCCTTCTGTCTCTTCCCTCTTCCTGTGACTGTAAGCCCTCACGGGCGGCCCTCTCCCCTGTACCAGTTGTTATTTAAAGTCACCATTGTACTTGTCTGACCTATGTTATGTATGTAACCCTCCTCGAATATACAGCGTTCTGGAACTAAGGCCGCTCGAAAATAAATAATAATAATAACTAAAATCTGTGGTTGGATTTAAAGACTGTTGCAGAACGCAATCCCCAGAGTATTAGCAAACTGGAGGCCACTGCCCACAAGGAACGGGCTAGGATACCTCGGAAATGTTGCCAGAGCTAATCATTCTGCCATGACAGAACAAGGTGCTCTATTAACTACTAAATAAACTAACAGTGGCATTTTGTGTTACATTTGGAAAACCACTTGTTGTATTAGTTTTGTTCAGTTATTTAAATTGCTGGTTTGAAATTTTTTTTTTTTTTTTTTTGGGGGGGGGGGGCGGGGTGAAACGCAAAAAGTTTGTAAATGTTGCAAATGTGCCTAAATTAGCCAATGTGGGTGGTGGAATGATTTTAATTGCAACGTGTGCTTGTGAGTATAATATATACCATCATACACACATATAGTCAGAATCATACACACATATACCTGTCAACATATATTTATTCTAACATCTGCAATATGCTCTTCATACCAATAGAAATTTAAGCAGAGCTCTACTTTATTTTTATTTATTTTTTTAAAAACGTGACTTTGAACGGTGTTCAAAGTTCAAGATATCCAGTCATACATGTCTAGAGCTCCCCTTTTATGTACAAGACAATACTATTCTTAACCCCATTCCGGCTACATAGGTGGTGGGTGCCGGCTGCTAATTGCAGCTGACAACCGCCGGTAACAGCACGGAATGGAGCCAGTTCAATTATGTGCTGTTTAATCCCATAGACACCACAGCGAACACGGCCGCGACGTCTAAATGAATGAGAAACGGTGCCGCGTATCGTTCCGTTCTGCACTGCAATCGGGACCTAGTGAAGGCTTTCAACACCGCCATGTTTCCAGTTTTACCACTTCCTGTCTCGTGCAGGAGGTAGTAAAACCACCATATTTGTACACCCTAATGCATTGTTTATACAATGTAAAAGATTGTATTAATGATCGCGCCCCCTGGTGGTCAAGCACCCTAGGACGAGATGGGGTTTTTTTTTTGTACAGACCCAAAACACGCATTTAACAATGTTCCTGTGTGATTACATTAGTTTCAATGTAAAACATGCATCAGTGTTCAGACAATACGTGTTTTACATACGTCTTTGTGATGCATTTAACGGATCCGATCAAAGAATTAACCTGTCAATTCTTGATCCGTTTAACGCATCACAAACCCTATTTAAAACTTTAGTGTACATTTTTGCAATGCTTATACAAACACGAGCCACACTTTGGGTACGTGTTTGGATACATTTTACACAATGCGTTTTTTTGGATTGAAAAACATATTGCAAAACGATGTGTGCACTTACCCTTAATGTTAAGGTAAAAAAGAATATAAATGTTTTATAGTTTAAAAAAAAAATAAAAGTTCAAATCCCCCCCATTTTACATATAAAAAATTACACACAATTGGTATCACCGTGTCCATAAAAATCCAATCTATTGAAATATATCATCATTAATCCCGTACATGCTGAACACCATAGAAGGAAAAAAAAGCCAAAAGCCAAAATTGTGTTCTTTTGGTCATTTCATATTCCTTAAAAAAAGTGATCAAAAAAGTTGCATGTACATATTCCAAAAACTGGTAACAATACAAAGTTCACTTCAGTCCTCAAAAAATATTTGCATGTTTTTCGGCACCAAAACATAACAAAACTGTATATGTTTGGTATTGCTGGAATCATAGCAACCTGTAGAATACAGGTAACACATCATTTATACCGAAGATTGAACGCTGTAAAAACAAACCCCTCACAAACATGGCGCAAGTACTTTTTTTTCACATTTTGCCCCACTTAGATTTTTTTTTTGTGGATATATATATATTCTATAGTGCGGTGAAATACACCATTAGAAAGTACTTCTGGTCTCGGAAAATTAAAGCCCTCATATGTCTGTAGATGAAAAAATAAAAAAAAGTTAAGGCTCTGGGAAGGCAGGAAGGGAAAAACGAATACAAAAAAAAAAAAAAAAAAAAGGCTTCAGTGTTGAGGGGTTAAACAGGACAAGACATGAAGGTCGGATGCAGATCCCACCTCTGTGACCAACACCTATGTTAAGAACGAGGAACCCCTATCCCGTCTGGTGAAGCAACCATCAAACTCGGATGGAGAACAAATGGGGAGGCGGCCATAATCAACATATGTGCAGGTTGAATATGGCAACTCCCTGATGGAAATACCTTTTAAATACCATCGGCTACGACACGACTACATGATTAGAGCTGAGCTATAAGAGGAGCATTATGTTTTCCATGTAATCTTACCACATCTTTGCTGCTTTTCCCTAGACTGAATCTCAGACGAAGCGACCTGCGCACCATCTCTGTCCGGCTTATTTTCGGGGAGAAGCAGCCCGTTTTCCCCGATTCCACCCTGGCAGGAATGTTTGTAAGAACATACAAAATTAATCAATGTGTTGTTTGGTAAACCTAGAAAATGCCAAGTGACGATATAGTTACCAAAAAGCTTTACCTCTGCACTTTTCTGTTTTCTCTCCTCTTGCTACGCCTTAAATTGCTAATCGAAGGCGAGAAAGACGACTCTGATGCTTCAAAAGACACACAGGGGCTTCCATCAGTGTGAGCTAAACAAGAGGAACAGAAAGAGTGAAACTTAAAGGGGTTTTGCCACGATCTCATTTCATACCTCCTGCATCGAGCTCTTCAGCTCTGTGTGTGCTCAGAGGGGGGTGTGTGTGATTTGTTTGAATTGCATATCATGTGACCCAGCAGGATGACATCACCAGGCCTTTCCTCTCTGTAGTCAAAGAAAGGTCTGTTTATGCATAGAATTGTAAGTAGCTACACTGTAGCTCAGAGGTAACATTTTTGCTTTACAGCACAAGGGTCCTTGGTTCAAATCCCTGCAGGAACTTAACCTGTGGATTTTTTTTCCTCTGTCAATGCACAGACCTGATGCGTTTTTTTTTTTTTATTTATTTATTTGCACTGTTTGACTTATTACTAACTAGTCCAAAGGACAGGAGTAGAATAATAGCACCTGGGGTTTGAATACTGAGTAGCTGCCTGAGAGGAGAGGTGATGTCTGAGCATGTGCAGCCAGGACTGAGGAGCTCACAGACCTGGTCGTATCCCCTGGAGACGAGCTGTAAACAATGGATCACTAAAGGAGCAGCTAACACAAAAACGGTGCAGAATTTTTAATAATAATAAATGGTGAAAATGTTTATTATTTAATCTACAATCTTCCCACGTCAATTTTACTTTGTGGCAAAACCCATTTAAAGATAATGCTAAGAAGGAAACTGGGGAGAATTAAAGGAGTTCTCCCTTCTCAGCATTAACGGCATATCAATAAAACATGCCATTAGAATCGGATATGTGCAGGTCCCACGGGGGGTTCTGTACATGGAACCAGGGCTGTGAAGTCTATGTCCATTGTGGTGCAGTCGGAGTAGTTAAAAAAAAAGATGGACTGACTCTGACAACATAATAAATTGGTACAATTAGTTCAATGCAGTGCCAAGAGCAAGAGGAATTGGGTCCGGCCAGTGCTTCTGCTCCCATATTTTCAGCCTCATCACATGAGGAGTTTAATTTTGAAAAGTATTTGGATGACATGGAGCAGGCAAAGCGTTTTACTTGCTCTCAAAGAAGTAGAAGAGTTCAACCATTCATCAAAACAGACTGTGGCTGAGGCAATTACTTTATACCCTGAAATTGTCAGAGATGTTGCCCCTGTGGTCACCGCTTTGCCACCAAGTTAATGTAGAGGCACTGTTCTCAAGCCTGGAAATAATGAGATCAGATGTGAGGTCATCTATGAAGGAGGATCAGATGGAGGCGCTGATCAGCGTGAGCGCCCGAAACATACAATGTATTGCGGCGCGTACTGAACGTGGCGCAGTACATCGTGTGAACATACCTTTAAACTGAGAGGTGGCCATTACTGAGGAGGGACGCACTATATAGTGATGATGTGCAGTTGGAAGCACTTCCGACAAGTGTGACTAGATGCTGACTGCTTCTGCTGCATGGGCCTTACTTTGCTTGCTACTGGACCTGGTTCACAAATACCATTGACTGCATTTGGTATTATAGTGTTGTACTTTTACCACTTGCTGATGCCCCATTAGGAAAGCATGACAAGCCCTATTATAACTTATAGCTTCTTCTCGCACATCAGCAGGCTGAGAAGCAAAGATACTAAAGGGGTTGTCTCACTACAAGGATCGCTGCTTTTTATGCTAAAGATCTTGCAAAAACAAGTCACTTTGCAATATATGTCCATTAACAGCATCCTACCTATTCCTAGATATCCCCTCTTGTATGGGCTGCATCAGCTTCTCAGGTCGTTATAGCTACAGACTTGATCATTCTCTCCTGATAGGCTGCCAGCGCTGGTTGCTATAGCTACAGACCTGGCTTCTACTGCAGCCTAGTAGAAGCCAGTAAACACGACCCTGAATTCAAAACCAAGAAAACAGGACTGAGGTAAGATGAATCAATGTAGTGAGACAACCCTTTTAAGAACAGATGTGCAGCCCTCAACATTTTAAATGAAATACAACAAATAAAAGTTTAAGCAAGTAACTTTTAGCATAATGCAAAAAAACAGTCTGCATTTTGGTGCAGCCCTTGGAAACCAGTTAGACGACTTGTTCCATGTTTTAACCTGCACCGAGTCTGCGGTTTAGTATGGACAACACCGATTAAACCATTAGGCTATGTTCACACGGCGTAATTGCGGGGCGTACTCCCGCGATGCAGGAGGGGGGAGGGCGACCCCATAGACTGTCATTACTCGCGCCGCGTATTCGCCGCAAATAACTGACATGTCACTTATCTCCCCGGGCGTATAATACGATCGTATTGTACGAGCGAGAAGAGGAGGTGTAATCCATAGTTCTCTCTGAGAGCTATGGAGTACCGTAATTTCGGCGCGCATCTTGCTCGTATTAGAGAGCAAATACGACGGGAAATGTGTGCCGAACTTTGCCCGTGTGAACATAGCCTTAGTATTCCAATTCACATTACATTATACCAAAAAACAATATTTACCAGAGGTTGGAGTCGAACTTCCCCCGAAAAGACTGCTTGGCAGCAGTTCAAAAGCCAGATTCTGTTTAATGGATTTTCTCTTCTTAGTAGAAATTCCCTGTGCGGAGTCTAAAGGCAGTTTCCTCTTAGCACTTGGTGTAAGAATTAATGGAGTTACCATGGAACTTAGGACTGGAAGAAAGAGAATACAGGGTCTTCAAGGATGTAACGTGGGACATTTGTACCTTAGAATATGATTAGACATTAGCCATAGGTTAGAAGCCGGACTCAGTTCAGATCATTTGAAAAGTGGTTAGAAAGTAATAAAAGCATTTTCTATGCAAGGAGTTTAAGCTGTAGGGAAAAAGCGCTTGTTCTATCACCATGCATTCAGGACGTTTTCTTGCCTTTACCAAGTGCAAACAGCAAAACTTGAAAAGGTTTCATATACACGCAGTGTGGTTAAAGGGGTTTTGCCACGATCTCATTTCATACCTCCTGCATCCAGCTCTTCAGCTCTGTGTGCTCAGAAGGGGGGCGTGTGTGATTAGTTTGAATTGCAGATCATGTGACCCAGCAGGACGACATCACCAGGCCTTTCCTCTGTAGTCAAAGAAAGGTCTGCTTATGTAAAGCATTGTGAGTAGCTGAAAGGTAAAGTTTTTGCCTCCAGGCACAAGGGTCCTAGGTTCAAATCCCTGCAGGAACCAAACCTGTGGATTTTTTTCTCTTTATCAATGCACAGACCTGATTGAGCTTTCTTTTTTATTTATTTGCACTGTTTGACTAATTACTAAGGAGCACAGAGGACGGGAGTAGAATGACAGCACCTGGGGTTTGAACACTCAGTAGCTGCCCGAGAGGAGAAGTGACTCTTAGCATGTGCGACCAGGACTGAGGAGCTCTCAGCCCTGGTCGTATCCCCTGGAGACGAGCTGTAAACAATGGATCACTAAAGGAGCAGCTAAAACAAAAACGGTGCAGAATTTTTAATAATAATGATGAATGGTGAAAATGTTTGTTATTTCATTTGCAAGCTTCCCACGTCAATTTTACTTTGCGGCAAAACCCCTTTAAGTGTTTATATTCATGAATTCATAACGACCTCTTGTGTACATGCAGCATGCTAAATCCATCAAAACATGCATGACTGCACTGAACGGGTGTAAAAAATTTATTATATAGGAAATGTATTTGAAACCTTTTATTTCTTTTAGCGTTAGACAATTCAGCTATTTATTACCACCAGTTACCTACCAGTCCTGTCTGTCTGAGGAGTAGAGGAAGGTGTTCTATTAGTTTTAAGTTTATTCAATGCTCCACTAACAAAATCTGAAATGCAAGATATAAACTAAGTATTCTTCATACATTCGGGTGCTGTCCAGATAGTGGTTTGTTCTCACTCAGAATTACATCAAGTATGAAGGAAGACTATATATACTTACATACACACATATACATAGATAGACAGTCCCCGACTTACACCGTTCCGACTTACATCTGTCCCCTAGTTACAAACGGAGACTTATGGGGCATGTTGGCACTTGTAGTTCCATGTTCCACAGCAGACAGTAGCTGTGGAACTACAAGTTCCAGTATGCCACAGCAGCACGTGAGGCGAAAAGGAGTTAAAATCTTCGTAACAGGAGGCACAGACAGCAAATGTAAAAACTCTTCCCTGCACTATCCAAAACTAAACCTTCTGTGCTGGAGTTACATTTAAAGGGGTTGTCTCACTACAAGGAGCGCTGCTTTTTATGTTAAAGATCTTGCAAAAACAAGTCACTTTGCAATATATGTCCATTACCAGTGTCCTACCTATTCCTAGATATCCCCTCTTGTATGGGCTGCATCAGCTCCTGTGGTCGCTATAGCTACAGACCTGTTGGATCTATCCTGATAGGCTGCCAGCACTGGTTGCTATAGCTACAGACCTGGCTTCTACTGCAGCCTAGTGGGAGCCAGTAAACACGCCCCTGAATTCAAAATGGAACCAAGAAAACAGGACTGAGGTAAGATTGATTAATGTAGTGAGACAACCCCTTTAAATATACCCGTTCCGACTTACATACCCTGTTTCCCCGAAAATAAGAAAGTGTCTTATATTAATTTTTGCTCCTAAACACGAGCTAAGACTGATTTTTAGGGGATTTCTTATCTTTCCACGAACAAGAATTAACATTTATTGTTGAACAAAACATCAACCTGTATTAATATATTGTAGGGATTTCATCACAAACATCAGCAGAAGCAGCCAAACTCTGAATTGCATCAAAAAAATGATGTCTTATTTTTGGGGGATGCCTTATTTTCAGGGAAGCAGGGTACAAATTCAACTTAAGAACAAACCTACAGTCCCTGTCCCATCCGTAACCCGGGGACGGCCTGTATATGACAAAAACCTTCATTGCATTAAAGAATTTCAATTGAGCTATATGTATAGATATGCGATATGAAAGGCGTGCAGACGATTCTATTACATTTCAGGCCCAGCTTAAACCTAGTGGTATAGAAGAGTTATCCAGCCCCTATTTTTACGGCAGTAGCCGCGGGGTGCGTTCACACAGCATAGGACAAATACCGCCCATTTATTTGTCCGGTTTTGCAGCCGTCCCCACGGCCGTGGGAGGGGAGGGAGTGGGGGGCAGCTTTTCTCCGCGATGAGCGGAGAACAGCCCTCCCCCCTCCCATTCAGAAGCACATCTTCCGTCGGGAAACCAGATGGAAGATGGTGCTTAATCTATGTTTTGCCACCGGACCGCCGGGCGCAAAACCCGTGCAGTGGGGACTGCTGCACGGGTTTTCCATAGAGCACAATTGTGCTCATTTTCGGACGGTTTTTCAGGCGGTCTGAAAAACCGCAAACCGGCTGAGAAACCGTCCGAAAACCCGTGACGTGGGGACAATATGAACTTTCAATTCATGCCTTTTATCTACACAAGTAGTGACTACTGAGGTTTAGCAAATTAGCATTTATTTGGAAAGTCTGCAGCGTAGTCACAGGCATTTTATTCCTATGGATTTGCAGGTTTTCTAGTTGTTTAGCATTTCTTTTATTGAACAGTTTTTATAGTGAGGAAGGAGAGTTTTCAATCACTGTCAGCCCAAGGCCGGGTGCACAAATGATGGAAATTTAGATTTGATAAAATCTTAGATTTTATCTATTTTCTTAGAAATTTTTGTGTTTGGCTATGTTCACACGATGTACTACGCCGTGTACAGTACGCAAAGCATCACATCGTGTCTTTCGGGAGCTCACGTTAATACGCGCATACTCCTGCGAGGGGGAAAGGGGTGGCAGCCCGCCGGCCCCATTGACATGCATTACTCGCGGCGCGTATTCGCCACAAGTAATTGACACGTCACTCATCTCCCCGCGCGTACAATACATGGATTTTCACACACAGATTAGAAACGGGTGTCATTAATTGGACATTGGAGTCACTTTCTAACTGCAAAGTGACTCGTATGAGGCGTCTTGTGAACATTTGGCCAGTACAACAGACTATATTGTCCAGCGATTCTGCAGTAACCCGGCCTCCCGGCTGGAGATCTCAGTCATTGATATTGCGCTCGCTGTTTATCTGACTCTTATCTGTTCTTAGTTTTCTATGTGCTGACCACATTTTTGTTTCTTATAACTAATGTTGCTCTGTTTCCTCTCAGGGTAAGGTCTTTGGAGCGCCTCTTCATACCCTGCCACAGTTGAATATGCCAGTGTATGGAAATATACCATCGTGAGTGAATTATTTATTGATATGTCGGGTTTCTTTTAAGCTATGTTCACACCAGGGCTGTGGAGTCGGCAAGCCAAAGCCCCGAATCCGACTCCTCAATTTCCCAAACCTCCGACTCCTGACTCCCTCATACATGGCGCATGGGATAACTTTACTGCAGTAAAATGGTTAAATCTGGCTTTTTATCACTTTATGATATAATAATCAAGCTATTTAGGTAGAACAGACACTGACAAGCAAAAGGGTAACAATGTTTTGATCTTTTGAATGTGTAGAAGAGACCTGGGATCAGATTTTGGTCAAGATATGATTGAATCCGATCCAGAGCCCAGAAGGATTCAGGCAGTATTGAAAACCAAAAGGTGGATTTCCCAAATACTAACAAAATAATAAAAATTAACATTTTGATTTTTAGGAGCAAAACAGTAACAATGCAGTTACAGGAAAGAATCTGCAGAACTAAGCAGATGCTAAATACTTGCAAGTCATATTTATGTATAAAGATAGGTAAGATGAGTGTATATAAAATTGCTCTTTGCACTGCATTGAACTAACTGGACCAACTTATGATATATTTTGGGAGTTGGTCCATTTTATGACGACTCCGGCTCCTGCAAAATAGGCACTGACTCCACAGCCCTGGTTCACACGGCGTAATTGCGGCGCGTACAGTATGGCCACAATTACGCCGGGTGTTTGGGAGTCGCGCTGATCGGCGCAAGTAATTGACATGTCACTTATCTCCCCGCGCGTACAATACGATCATATTGTACGAGCGGGGAGAGGAGGCGTAATCCATAGTTCTCTATGAGAACTATGGATTACCGTAATTTCAGCGCGCATCTCGCCCATATTAGAGCGCAAATATGCCGCGAAATGCGCGCCGAAATTACCCCGTGTGAACATACCCTAACAGATACACAATGATTAGTAACTGATCTACTTAAGCGCTGGAAGTTTGCTTGTGCAACAAATGTAAAATGTGTTGCAATTAACTGCAATTGATGATACAAAAGCTTTTTTATTGTGCAGGAGCACAGTAGTTGCAAATAAAATTCCCCCAAAAAATATATATATATTACTAGAAAAAAAGACATATATGCAACATAAGCAAGTAAGGCTCACACCTAGGAACAGGACAGGAATGCAAAAATAATTTGGTATCTCATAATGGAATTATCACCTTTTTTATGGCATACAACATCAATTTTGTTAAAGGAAATCTGTCGCCATTTTTTTTCTATTATTAAATCAAGTCCCTGATCCAGATTCTTTTCTTCTTAGCCGTTTTTATGTTACGATTGTAGATTTCTCAATTCAGTCGTCTATACAGGATTGTGGGGAAAGCTTTAGAAAGGTACTTTACAGCATCTACGTGGACATAGGAGCCTGTGAAAAGGATCAGTCCCATTGACTTGTTTAGGAGAGTTTTCAAGTCATGCTCTGGGACCTGGAAAGAAGTCAGTGTGCAGGGAGGAGGAGAGGGTGAATTGGAGGAGTCCTACTGTGACTGGTGGATCCTCCAGTGTTATCTATTCATATTGGGGTGCGCCTTTCAGTTCAGTCCTGCTTGTGCTGATGAGGAGACAACTGAAACCCTCTCTCTACAGAACAGGAAGTGTCAGACTATTATTATTAGGCCTAGTGGTCAAAGTGAAAACTGCAGGACTATAGAAATATAAAAAAAAATATTGAAAGGGATATGGAAAATTTAAAAAAAAAAAAAACTTAAAAACTTAAAAAATGTGTTTAACATAGAAACATGAGTAAAACAAGAAGTCATTTTTGATGACCCATTCCCTTTAAGATACCTCCAACACTCCTCCGTCTCCTCCTCTTCCTCTCTCCAGGAGACTCCACATCATCTTCTTCAGGAGTATCACCTCCTACATCCATGCCCAGCATGCCCGGAATCTTTTCAAGAAGGAAACCAGGCACAGATCCTGAAATGAATGAAAATATGTGATCGATCAACTCCATCACATTACAGTACTAGTGCTGTAAAAGACCTTTAACCCCTTAACGACCACCCGCCGACTTTTGACGTTAGCCGTTGCTGGCCGTTCATCTGTAGCAACGTCTTTTGACCTCGCTGCAGACATCTGGGTTTGCGGCGCTGTAGTTCAAAGCCCTGTTCCCAGTGCAGCCTCTGCAAGCGCCAGGGAGTGGGGGAACCTCCGCTCCACGGCACTTAACCCTTTGATTGCCGCAGTTCGTGACCACAGCACAATCAAAGGGTTTCCCCTGCTCTGTCGGGTGATCGGGACTCCGGTGACCTGACAGAGCCCAGGGAATGGCTGAAGAGTCAGCCCTGGGGACCTAGAGTAGCCCCAGGGCTGTCTGTGTAGCAAGCTAGTGACCAGGGCAGACTGTGTGATGGCCTGATCACTGCCTGTGTCAGACTGACACAGATTATAATGTATTAGCATATATGAATATAAGTGTATAAAAAAAAAAAAAAAAAAAACTAAAAATTTATCCCTTCATGGGATAAAAAAAAAAAAAAATGAAGTAAAATTAAAAAACAAGGTGTATAAACAAATTTAAAAAAAAATAATTTTGCATAAATCACGCACACAAAAAAAAAAAAAATCTACACATATTAGGTATCCACACGACCGTAATAACTTGTACAATTAATCTAACAAGTTAAGTGTGAAATGTGAATGGCGTAAAAAAAAAAAAAATTATATAATAATTTATAAGTGAACTTAAACTATTCCCCCCAAAAAGTACAACTTGTCTCGAATAAAGCGAGGCCTCATACAACTGTGTCATTGAAAAAATAAAAAAGCTACAACTGTTGAAACGCAAGGAGGCAAAAACGTAAATGTTCTGGTCATTAACTACTTTTCATGCATTCGGCTTAAGGTGTTATCCCCTTCCTGACGGAGCCTTTTATTTTTAGTCATGTTAGTTTTTTTCCCTCATCACCTTTCCCGAGCCATAACTTTATTTTTCAACCTACCTAGACATATGAGGGCTTTTATTTTGAAGGACAAGACATACTTTCTAATGGTGTCATTCACTGCACCATAGAATATACTAGGAAACCGCCCAAAAAATTGGTGGAGCAAAATGTAAAAAAAACCCAAAAAACTACTTGCGCTATGTTTGTGGGAGTTTTGTTCTTACGGCGCTCGCGCATCAGTATAAGTGATGTGTTATCTGTATTCTACAGGTAGATAAAAGTCTGGCAATACCAAATATGTAGGGCTTTCGTTATTTTATGGTATCGTAAAAATATCCAATTCCAGCAAGAATTTTAAGGAATAAAATACAACTTCTGCTGAATCTTTTCCTAATAAACTATATATCAATCTGCTCAGCTCCTCCTGCTCTATATCATACTGTCTGCAGATCATATAACATGTTCAGTGTAAGGCCATGTTCACACAGCTTATTTTGGGACGTATTTCAGTCCGTAATTTGCGCCGTACTGTGCGAATTACGGGCTGAAATATATCCCAGTCATTACAGCAATCCACAGTTCTCATCGAGAACTTTGGATTACGTCTCCTCTCCCCGCTCGCACAATACGGCGAGCGGGGAGAGAAGTGACATGTCAATTATTCACGGCGTATATGCGCCGAGAAAAATGAATGTCTATGGAGCCGGCGGGCTGCCGGCCCCCCTGCCCCGCGGCGTAACTGCGAGGCGAAATACGTCCCGCAATTAAGCCGTGTGAACATAGCCTTATAAATTCCCTTTAAAGAGGCGTTCTCACCAGAGACCTTGACGCCATATTGAAAAGATATGCCTTTTAAATTCTGATGTGTTCGGGCCCCAGAGGTGAAACTTGGTGTTCAGCTGTACTCGGAACTCCCATGCAGAGTTGGGTGCAAGCGTGACCCACTCTTCATTCATAGCTGACACTTTTGGGTGCCCACTCCAAAGATAGGTGCAGGTCCCACCTCTGGGCCCCGCAACTATCAGACTTTTATGGCATATTCTACCACTATGCCACCAAAGTCTACAGTGGAAAAGACCCCTTTAATTTTAGCAATGTGCTGCTGATGTACACCACAGTCAACTTCCCACTTTCATGGTAGCATCTTACCAATATCTGCTGGGTGATCTATTAGTGTTTTCACAACTGCTGCTTGAATGCGCAACTTCTTTTCGGTGCTGGAAGAGATCTTCTCGCTGTCATCTGCGTGTAGCAGATTAGGAGCGAATATCACCGCCAGGTTACTGCTGTCCATTCTATTTGAGTCACATCTGCAGGGGAGGTAATCAGATTTATTTCTTACTACACAGAAAACCCCCCCAAAGCACACATATGGGCCCACAAATCACAAAAAAATGTTTTTATTTAGCAAAAGAAACAAATCATAAACTATATAAAATTTGGCTTAAAGGGGTTGTCTCCCCACAGAGTTTCATAGATGAATGAATGAAATAATGCAGCTTTACTCTGGTCAGACTGTCTGTAATTAGCATACAAGCTCTATGTATTCAACTCTGTGTTTTCAGTTGCTAATTAGTTCACATTAGCTCAGAAGCTTCTCTGAAACTACTAGCAGGAGTTTTTATCTGATCTCTCAAACAAAAGCCTGTAATTAGAGCGGTTTAGTTTAAATAAATAAAGCTTTTTACTGCCAGCTGGCCAGCACAGAGCTGCCATGACCTGTGTGATGACGTCACTCACTGCTATCACATAAAACAAACAGCAGGGGAGAGAGAGTAAACAGGTCGGTCACTGAGGGAACAGAAAGAGCCAGGGAGGTGATAATATCACTTGTAGCTCCTTAACAAAAACAGATGAACAAAGCAATGTATTTGGAAAAAGTCTTCATTTAGTGTTCCCTACATTTTGAAAGCTATTCTTTGTAGCGAGACAACCCCTTTAATTGGTCTGATGAATTTAACTTGATACTTCGGGTATGTTCACACGGCGTACTGCCGGCCCCATTCACCTCTATTATCAGCGGCGTGTAAGCGCTGCAAAGAGGTGACCTGTCACTTCTCTCCCCCTCGTACAATACAATCGTATGGTACGCCAGGGGAGACGAGACGTAATGCATAATTCTCTATGAGAGCTATGAATTACCATAACTGCAGCGCACACTTCGGCCGTATTAAAGCGCAAATACGCCGCAAAATGCGTGCCACAATTACGTCATGTGAACATACCCTAATGGTGCATGCTACAAGATATTTCTATATACACATCCCCCCCCAAAAAATAAAATTGTATCATATGCCTCCGAAAACTGCTCATCCCACAGAGTGGACATGCTCGTTTTGGGGATAAAATGCGGATTAAAGCCCCATCACCATCCCTTTCTTTTACTCACCTAATAGAGACAGAATGCAGAAAGTTGAAAAAGTATCGCAAGATGGATAGCGTCTGGTCAGACATCAGGCAGGTGATGAGCATAGTGGCAGACGTCTTTTCCTCGTCACTCCCCAAATTCTGAGCTTTGAACAAAGCGTCCTGGAGATCTGCAGGCAGTACAGGATCTGGCAATTCCCTGAAAAATTGTTTGAGGACACCAGCAACATCACACGGAAGAGCCTCCGAAAGACCGGCCTCTCCTTTATCCAGTTTTGTCTAGAAAAAAAAAAAAAAAGAAAAAAAAAAAGAAAACGCGTTTCACTGGTGAGTTACTAACTCAGGGATTAGTGTCCATTTCTGTATAGAACATGGAAGTAACATCTCAGACGTCTTTCCCAATCTATAACCAGGGCTGTGGAGGCGGCAAGCCAAAGCCCCGACCCCGACTCCTGACTCCCTCATACATGGCGCATGTTTAAGTGATAACTTTACTGTAGTAAAATGGTAACATCAGGCTGTTTATCACCTTATGATACAATAATCAAGCTATTTAGGTAGAACAGACACTGACAAGCAAAATGGTAACAATGTTTCGATCTTTTCAACACTTGTGGGTAGAGCTGAAGAAAAAGCTGTATTTGTATCCAAGTCCAGTCTGCACCAAAACTGGGAATGTGTAGAAGAGACCTGGGACCAGATTTTGGTCAAGACATGCTTGAATCTGATTCAGAGCCCAGAAGGATTCAGGCAGTATTGAAAACCAAAAGGTGGATTTCCCAAAATAATAACATTTAGATTTTTAGGAGCAAAACAGTAACAATGCAGTTACAGGAAAGAATCTGCAGAACTAAGCAGATGCTAAATACTTGCAAGTCAAATTTATGTATAAGATAGGTAAGATGACTGTATATAAAATTACAGTAGCCTCATGTACAAAGCTGTAGTGGATGGAGAGATATGGAGCCTGAAAGTCACAAGTTCAAACCATTGTTACCCTTTTGCTTGTCAGTGTAAAATATATTTATTGGATATGACTTTAGAACACAAAAAAATTGTAAATATGCAAAACACTGCAGGAATATTTGTGGAGTCTCTGAATTTGTTCTGAGAAATAGTATTGCCTCCATCAGATCCTGCATACATGACCTCACATCTGATCTCATTATTTCCAGGCTAGAGAACGGCCTCTCTACACTAACTTGGGTTGGGGGCAAAGCGGTGACCACATCGGCAACATCTCTAACAGTGTCAGGGTATAAAGGAATTGCCTCGGCCACAGTCAGTTTTGATGAATGGTTGATCTGCTACTTCTTTGAAAGCAGGTGAAAAATTTTGCAGAAATCTGTTTGCCCTGGGAGCAGAATCTTTCCCCTGGGGCGCTCTGCCTGCTCCATGTCATCAATTACACTCCTCATGTGATGAGGCTGAAGATATGGGAGCAGTAGCACCGGCCGGACCCAATTCCTCTTGCTCTTTGCATCGAACTAACTGGACCAACTTATTATATATTTTGGGAGTCGGTCCATTTTATGACGACTCCGACTCCTGCAAAATAGGCACCGACTCAGACTCCACAGCCCTGTCTATAACTGCATTGGCGTTTTATTATTTTTATGAACAATTTTTAAAAAATAGATTTTTTTTCTATGGGGTGGACAAAGTGAGGACAGAAATGGAAACCTGAACAGCATTGAGGCGACCTGCACCTACCAGAAGCCGTGCCTACCTTTAAAAGTTTCTGTCTCGCAACCGATCCAGACTTCCTAAAAAGTCCTTCAGTGTGTACATGATCCTCCAAGTGCTTGCACACAAAAACAAGAAACCTGCAGAAGACAAAGCAAAACCCGCAGCGTTTTATATATTCACAATAACAAACAGCGAGACAAAAGGTCAGGGAATAGTAAAGATCTATCCACCGCACACCAAATTATTATGAGAGGTATTTTATTGACGCAAATTAGAGGCGTGGATCAGAACATAAGGTAATGTCTTGTCCCAGACAACCCTTTTATAAGTGGCTCATTCCCTGATCTTTTAAATATGTAAAAGGTCCCGCACACCTACGTAGTATAGGATTTATTGGGTACTATGGGTGGAAAAAGACCAACGGTATAATCAAACTAGTAAAGATCTATCCACCGCACACCAAATTATTATAAGAAGTATTTTATTAACGAAAATTAGAGGCGTGGATCAGAACATAAGAAAGTTTAGAGTAGCACCAAATTCAAGAGTATTACTGAGCAGATGTTTAACCCCTTAAGCCGAACACCTGAAAAGTAGTTAAAGGGGGTGTCTCACTACATTGATTCATCTTACCTCAGTCCTGTTTTCTTTGTTTCACTTTGAATTCAGGGGTGTGTTTACTGGCTTCCACTAGGCTGCAGTAGAAGCCAGGTCTGTAGCTATAGCAACCAGTGCTGGCAGCCTATCAGGATAGATTAAACAGGTCTGTAACTATAGCAACCAGTGCTGGCGCAGCTATCAGGATAGATCAAACAAGGGTCTGCTAGCTATAGCGACCTTAAGGGCTGATTGCAGCCCATACAAGAGTAGATATCTTAGGAATAGGTAGGACACTGTTAATGGACATATATTGCAAGTGACTTGTTTTTGCAAGATCTTTAATATAAAAAAAACAATCCTTGTAGTGAGAAAACCCCTTTAATGACCAAGACTTTTTTTTAGCTTTTGCCTCCCTGCGTTTCAACAGTTGCAACTTTTTTATTTTTTCAATGACGCAGTTGTACGAGGCCTCGTTTTATTCGAGACAAGTTGTACTTTATGGGGGAATAGTTTAAGTTCACTTATAAATTATTGCAGAATTTTTTTTTTATATTTTTTACACCATTCACATTTCACACTTAATAAATTGTTAGATTGATTCTACAGGTTATTACGGTCATGTGGATACCTAATATGTGTAGTTTTTTTTTGTGTGTGTGTAATATATGCACAATTATTTTTATTAAATATTTATTTTTATTATTTTTTATTCATTTTTTTTTTTACACTTATGTTTACTTTTTTTTTTTTTTTTAAATCCCATAAGGCACTCGTTACCCCTTATTTTAGCCGCGGATTGCCGTACTGCGCGCCGACGTTTGTGCTGCAGTCGGCGCCAATCCTTCGGAGTATTACGTAATCCTCTGCTCTCATTGGAGAACCAGTGGCATGTCGTCGCTCTCCCCGCTTGGCGCAATCCGCCGCGGGGGGAGAAAGCTGTACATGCACAATATTTACAGCGCGCTACGCGCCGTAGATAATCGCATGTCTATGGGCGCGGGGTGCGCGACCCGCCGCGCTCCCGGCCCGCCCTTATTCACGCGATTTGTGAGCGCAATACGGCTCACAAATCCGTCGGGGAAAAAGCCGGGAAACCCGGGCCCCTTGGGGAAATGTGTTATTTTTTTTTTTCCCCACTTATTGTTTTAGAAAATTCATATATGCAATACATTGTAATCTGTGTCAGTCTGACGCGGGCAGTGATCGGCGCCACAGTCTGCCCCTGGCCGGGCTTTTACCCCAGACAGCCCTGGGGCTATCGGGGTCCCCGGGCTCACTGTGCAGCCGTTCCCCGGGCTCTGTTGGGGGGCCCGGGGGCTTTGCGATCAAAAGACAGATCAGGGAAACCCTTGATTGCGCTGTGTGACATCCGCCGCAATCAAAGCTTAAAAGCACCGGGGTGCGGGGGTTCCCCCGCTTCCCGGTGCTCGCAGGAGATGCTCTGGGATCAGGGCTGTGTAGTACAGCCCCGATCCCAGCGCCGCTGCAGCCCCCAAAAACCCCCCGTGTCTCGCGCCCCAAAAGACGTCACTGTAGCAACGACCCGCACCAGCCGAAGCCAAAGGTTGGTGGGCGGTCGTTAAGGGGTTAACAAAAACGATGGGGTTTGTGAGAAAAAGAGGTCTTTTAAACGATGTTTCGGCAGAAGCCTTTTTCAAGAGACATCAGAAAAATGGAATATGCAAAGAATAATGCAAGTATAATGCAGAAATTGGTGGAAGCAAAGAATGGTGATATGGTAGAATAGGTGCAAAAAAATATGTAATGAAGGCTGGAGAAAGGCACTTGCGCCGATTAGTACATCCTCTGGTGATAGTCTGCCAGGGAAAAAGGAGAATGCCGTCAGGGTCAGGAGAGACAGCTGCGGGACATCCGGAGGCTGGGCACTGCCACCCGAAACATTGTTTAAAAGACATCTTTTTCTCACAAACCCCATCATTTTTGGTTTGTTTTTTTTAAACATAAGTTTTATTAAAGATTTTACAAATTACATGTAAAAACGAAAAAAAAAAAAACAATAGAGGAGAAGCATTATAGTTAGGCATGACAGCTACATTGCAAAATGCAGATTTGACTTCACAAATTACTAGCCGCGCAAAGCATCAAATGAGGAGATGTGAGAACAAAAAGAACAAATACTACGGCTCACATGACAGAGCCACACGTGAATTGAGTTCTAGATAAACCTAGTGGACCACAATGGCCCTATAAAATGTCATCACTCTTATTGACAGGTTTTATCAGCATAGTCATCTGCTGAAACATTTACCCTAAGGCCAAGTTCACACGGCTTATTCACGCCGTAATTGCGGGACGGATTTCGCCCTGCAATTACGCCGGCTGCCGTGCAGCAGGGGCGGGGGACATTCATTATCCACGGCGCATATCCCGCCGGGATAATGTGCATGTCACTTTCTCCCTGCTCGCCAGAGGAGACGGAATCCATAGTTCTCTATGAGAACTGTGGATTACCGTAATGACTGGGACGGATTTCAGCCCGTAATTTGCGCAGTACGGCACGCAATACGGCTGGAATCAGTCCCAGAATAAGCCGTGTGAACGAGGCCTTACAATGGTAATACTACTAACAAACAATAACACCAAGAAGTGTGTCAGAACTTTAGAAAAGTTGCTGGAGATTAAATGGGGGGAAAAAAATAAAACAAAATAAAAAAAAAAAAAGGGCGTTCTAGCCCAGGTTCGATGCCGTCCATCATTTTTGTTAAACATCTGTTCAGTAAGGCCGGCTTATTCTGGGACGGATTGCAGCCGTACTGTGCGCCAGATTTGCGCTGCAGTACGGCCGAAATCCGTCCCAGTCATTACGGTAATCCACAGTTCTCAGAGAACTATGGATTCCGTCTCCTCTTCCCGCTCGGCGAATCCGCCGCGGGGGGAGAAAGTGACATGCACATTATTCACGGCGTGTACGCGCCGTAAATAATGCATTGTCTATGGGGCCGGCGAGCAGCTCCCCCGCCCCTTATTCAAGCCGTAACTGCGGGCGGGATCCGGCCCGCAATTACGGCTTGAATAAACCGTGTGAACACAGCCTAATACTCTTGAATTTGGTGCTACTACAAACTTTATGTTCTGATCCACGCCTCTAATTTGCGTTAATAAAATACTTCTCATAATAATTTGGTGTGCGGTGGATAGATCTTTACTAGTTTGATTAGACCGTTGGTCTTTCTCCACCCATATTCCAATATAAACGCATATCATCATAACAATATTGGGTTACATTCCATAGAAGTTTTAACAGATTTTTAGACAAAGACTCTAAAGTGTTCCCCCTCCTTGTAGACTGTAAGCCCTCGCGGGCAGGTTCCTCTCTCCCTCTGTACCAGTTGTTAGCTATTTAGCGTCACCATTGTACTTGTCTGACCTATGTTATGTATGTAACCCTCCTCAAATGTACAGCGCCCTGGAACTAGTGGCACTTTAAAATAAATAATAATAATCCATTTTTGAGGGTATGGTCACACGGCTTATTGTGGTGCGTATAGCACACGCCGCGTGTTTTGGAACCACGCGCTGATCGCCGCTAACAATCGACATGTCAATTCTCCCCCCTGCGCGTACGATACGATCGCATTGTACGCGCGGGGAGACAACGCGTAATCCACAGCTCTCGTAGAGAGCTATGAAGTACTGGAATTGCGGTGCGCATTTTGCCGCGTATAAAGCGCGATACGTGGCGAAATGCACGTGAACATACCCTAATAGTCCACAAAGCACAGATTTTCTACTGTAGGATTTCTAAACTGCCATTCCCCCACCGAAAAATAGAACATGGTCCATCTTCCAGTGGATTCTTATAAAATCAATGTACTGGGCCGGCAGCGAATTCGAAAACCGCCAGGACAAAAACTGTGGTACGGCGAGGTTAAAGGGGTTGTCTCACTACAAGGATTGCTGCTTTTTATGTTAAAGATCTTGCAAAAACATGTCATTTTGCAATATGTGTCCATTACCAGTGTCCTACCTATTCTGAGAGATCCCCTCTTGTATGGATTGCATCAGCTCCTCAGGTCGCTATAGCTACAGACCTGTTCAATCTCTCCTGATAGGCTGCCAGCGCTGGTTGCTGTAGCTACAGACCTGGCTTCAACGGCAGCCTAGTAGAAGCCAGTAAACACGCCCCTGAATTCAAAGTGAAACCAAGAAAACAGGACTGAGGTAAGATGAATCAATGTAGTGAGACAACCCCTTTAAAACACGTCACATTTTTTACAGTATTAAAACTTTAGCTGTGTAGACATAGCCTAAGACTGTCACATACAACAGAACTGTCAGCTTCTTCTCCAAATAACAGATTATAAAATATGAATATGTTACGGTATGCTCACACAGGGAAATTTCATATTAGAGCACAAATACACCGAGAAATGCGCGCCGAAATTACGGTAATCCATAGCTCTCACAGAGAACTATGGATTACGTCTCCTCTCCCCACGTATACAATACGATCGTATTGTACGCGCAGGGAGATAAGCGACATGTCAATTACTTGCGGCGAATACGCGCTGCGAGTAATGACAGTCTATGCTGCCCCCCGCCCACGTGCCGCGGGAGTATTTGTGTATTAGCGCGACTTCCAAATCACCCGGCGTAATTGCGGCCGTGCTGTATGCACCACAATTACACCGTGTGAACATAGCTTAAAAGAAACCCGATATATCAATAAATAATTCACTCACGATGGTATATTTCCATACACTGGCATATTCAACTGTGGCAGGGTATGAAGAGGCGCTCCAAAGACCTTACCCTGAGAGGAAACAGAGCAACATTAGTTATAAGAAACAAAAATGTGGTCAGCACATAGAAAACTAAGAACAGATAAGAGTCAGATAAAAGCTCTAAACAGCAGTGAAAGCGAGCGCAATATCAATGACTGAGATCTCCATCCGGGAGGCCGGGTTACTGCAGAATCGCTGGACAATATAGTCTGTTGTACTGGCCAAATGTTCACAAGACGCCTCATACGAGTCTTGTGAACATTAAATTAAAGGGGTTTTGCCACGATGTAATGTTGACATGGGATCCTCCAAAATGGGTATTTAATCACTTTTCTAAATATATGTGATTATAAAAATTGCAGCCTGAGAGAGCTACAGGCTGCCTTACCTGCCCTTAGTTACTTAAAAGCTTCTAATTAGATACGGACCTGACAAGAGCTGCTGGCCGGGCTTGCGAGAGAACACTTCTTATCTGATGAAAGGGAGCTGAAGAAGCTTTCAAGGCACCGGGTAGAAATATGTTGTCTTTTGTATACAGAATCCACTAGTTGTAGTGTGATTATCTGAGTAGATCCCTACTTTATCTGATGACAGGGAACATGAAGAAGCTTTCAAGCTGCTGTGGAGAAAAGGTGTTGTCTTTTGCATACAGAATCCACTAGCTGTAGTTTGATTATTTGAGTGAACATTTCACACGATCCCTTATGCATGGCTCTGTGCTCTGGCTGTGTCTCTAGCTCTCTCAGCTCAGCGTGGCTCGTTTACAATTGCTTCTTAGCAGATAAGGCACGTCCTGGCAAAACCCCTTTAAATGAACTAGGGGCGTTTTGGACGAGGAAACGCTTCGAAAACCTCG
Source organism: Phyllomedusa bahiana (assembly GCA_025379985.1). Taxonomy (NCBI): domain Eukaryota; kingdom Metazoa; phylum Chordata; class Amphibia; order Anura; family Hylidae; genus Phyllomedusa; species Phyllomedusa bahiana. The sequence goes on along the minus strand of JAODAL010006208.1, from coordinate 41,789 downwards.
TCCAAATAAGCCATGTGAACAAGCCCTAACTTTTAGACCAGTTTTTTTTTGCCAGGAGTTTTGCCACATTTTTGGTGCAGCGTGTCTCACTGTGGTCATGCCCAATTTTTGGTAAGTGACACCTTGCTGTCGAGCAGTGTACAGAAAGTGTCATAAGCCCATAATAAATGTGTCTGGGACATGCGGTGCCAAAACTGCACCACTTTTTGCCGCACTTTTAAGACCCTTTTCTGCTGCGGCCACATCAGTAAATGAGGGCCGTTGCACTGATCTTCTACAGCACTGGTGTCAAACTGCGGCCCTCCGGCTGTTGGGAAACTACAACTCCCATCATGCCCACTGTTATTAGATTATATAAATGCATGATGGGAGTTGTAGTTTCCCAACAGCTGGAAGGCCGCAGTTTGACACCCCTGTTCTATAGCGTCCCCTCCAGGTATGAGCTGAGGGCACAAGATGGACCCTGGAATCAAAACCGCTGTAAGTTAGAAGCTGTAGGAGGATGTGGAATGAACTTCAGCTCTATTAACAGTGTCCCAGAAAACATTACCGTTCAGGGTCTTTTTATGTCTCTGTTTGTAAGTCAATTATCCAGGTAGAAAGCGAGGGGGAAACCCTAGAAGTGATGCGCCCAATACACAAACCTTTGTCACTACTTGTAAAGAAAGCCCCAGAGACACAAGGACAGGACGTGACACCTCTGCACATTGTGTAATACATATAATGTCTTATACCCAAGAGAAAAAACAAATGGCAAAGGAAACCTATCATTTATACCCGTGTATTGGCTTTCACTCCGTTCAAGGGCAGAGACTACCTAGAAATATAAACCTAGACAACATCCCACCATACACAGGTCCAGCTCTCCCACCCTGAAATGCAGGCTGGTCTATTCTCTGGCTATCCTCCAATCAGCAGTGATGAATGGCAGGGCTCCCCTTCTTAAAGGGGTTGTCTCACTACAGGGATTGCTGCTTTTTATGTTAAAGATCTTTCAAAAACAAGTCACTTTGCAATATATGTCCATTAACAGTGTCCTACCTATTCCTAGATATCCCCTCTTGTATGGGCTGCATCCAGCTCCTCAGGTGGCTACAGCTACAGACCTGTTTGATCTATCCTAATAGGCTGCCAGCACTGGTGCTATAGCTACAGACCCGTTTGATCTATCCTAATAGGCTGCCAGCACTGGTTGCTATAGCTACAGACCTGTTTGATCTATCCTAATAGGCTGCCAGCACTGGTTGCTATAGCTACAGACCTGTTTGATCTATCCTAATAGGCTGCCAGCACTGGTTGCTATAGCTACAGACCTGTTTGATCTCTCCTGATAGGCTGCCAGCACTGGTTGTTATAGCTACAGACCTGTTCAATCTCTCCTGATAGGCTGCCAGCACTGGTCGCTATAGCTACAGACCTGTTCCATCTCTCCTGATAGGCTGCCAGCACTGGTCGCTATAGCTACAGACCTGTTCCATCTCTCCTGATAGGCTGCCAGCACTGGTTGCTATAGCTACAGACCTGGCTTCTACTGCAGCCTAGTAGAAGCCAGTAAACACGCCCCTGAATTCAAAATGAAACCAAGAAAACAGGACTGAGGTGAGAGGAATCAATGTAGTGAGACAACCCCTTTAACCATACACAAGCCAATTGTGGAAGTAGAAAGTAGGACCAAACTTTCACAGACGCCTCCCAATGATTGTATGAGGGAACAGGTAGCTGTATGAAGGAACCGCGCCAGGTTTGTCCATGACCAGTGTTGCAGCTCAGCCCCAAAACAAGCACAGACCTTTATCTCTTATTACATGAACCTGCGCACGAGCCCCTGTGGCGCCTCCTATAGTTGGGAGTCTCCACTTACCTAGACCAAGGCTTCAGTCCTCCATCCAAAGTATCTGGGACCCGCTGGCCCCATAGACATTCATTATTCACGGCACGTATACGCCATGAATAATTGACCTGTCACTTCTCTCCCCGCTCGCCGTACTGTGCGAGCGGGGAGAGGAGACGGAATCCATAGTTCTCTATGAGAACTGTGGATTACCGTAATGACTGGGACGTATCTCGCCCCGTATTTTGCGCAGTACGGCACGAGATACGGGGCGATATACATCCCAAATAAGCAGTGTGAACATAGCCTTACCCAGCGCTCACTGTGCGCCGGTAAAAAGTGACATATTGCTCCTTTCTTGGGGCGCACAGTGCGCACCGGGGAAGGCAAAAGTGAATGGGGTCAGAGCGCTCTACAGGTACGCGCCGGCCAGGGGTATAACTGCGTGCACAGTTTGCGCCGCTATACGCTGTGTGAACTTACCCTTACTGCTAGACAGTTTCCATACATGAGGCCTGTGTATTCCAAACTCTTCTCACATCCTGACAAACAGCTGCCTTTGCCGGGGATCATTGCCGTCAATTATACATTTCTAACACTGCATGCATTTGCTATAAGGACGGCTCAGGTCCATCAGATCCTCTGTGTTTCTACCATAGGAACGTTGTCGATCACATCTACATGGCCAAACGGGTCATCTTTGTGGGATAACCCTTTAAGTTCTGCACATTTTCAGCCACATAAAAGGTTTGACCACATGTTCCCTTTGTCTATTCAGTTTACTTCCTGTAATGGGAAATGCGAGTACATCCTGGTGGGCATGACATCTACTACAGCCCATGTACTCGATCTGGCAGCAGATTCCTTATAGTTTAGTATCAGAGGGGTTGTCTAGCAGCGCTGTGGAGTCGGCAAGCCAAAGCCCCGAACCTGACTCCTCAATTTCCCAAATCTCCGACTCCTGACTCAGACTCCTCAATTTCCCAAACCTCCGACTCCCGACTCTGACTCCCTCATACATGCCGCATGTTTAAGTGTTAACTTTACTGTAGTAAAATGGTAACATCCGGCTGTTTACCACCTTATGATACAATAATCAAGCTATTTAGGTAGAACAGACACTGACAAGCAAAAGGGTAACAATGTTTTGATCTTTTCAACACTTGTGGGTAGAGTTGAAGAAAAAGCTGTATTTGTATTGAAATCCAGTCTGCACCAACACTGGGAATGTGTAAAAGAGACCTGGGATCAGATTTTGGTCAAGATATGCTTGAATCTGATCCAGAGCCCAGAAGGATTCAGGCAGAGCTGAAAAACCAAAGGGGTGGATTTCCCAAACACTAACAAAATAATAAAAATTAACATTTTGATTTTTAGGAGCAAAACAGTAACAATGCAGTTACAGGAAAGAATCTGCAGAACTAAGCAGATGCTAAATACTTGCAAGTCAAATTTATGTACAAGATGTAAGATGACTGTATATAAAATTACAGCAGCCTCATGTAAAAAGCTGTAGTGGATGGAGAGATATGGAGCCTGAAAGTCACAAGTTCAAAACATTGTTACCCTTTTGCTTGTCAGTGTAAAATATATTTATTGGGGGGCGTGGTTTGGCATGCCAGAGAGCAGCAGCACGGAGTAGGAGCTCCGCTGGGACCGCCGGACTTTTGAGCCACTGATAAGGCACGATGAGCCCCAAACAGGCTAAGACGACCCCCAAGGCTGCAGGAACCTTCGGGCATCAGATGCCCGCATCTCAGATTACTTTGCCCCACTGGCGGGCTTGCAATCCGCAAGCGTGTCTGCCCCCTCATCCCCTGAGCGGGCGCCATCTTGCCGGCACACACGTGCAGCGCTGGACTTACCCGCGGCTTCCTCAAGGAAGGGCAGGCGCCGAGGCCAGCGAGTGGGGCCGGGAGACGGGACACAGCCGAGGAGGCAGGAGGACTGCCAGCTGCGTCGGCCGGAGCTGGAGAGTGCCGGAGACTGCAGAGACTCAGAGGAGGAGACACGTGAGCGGCGCCCGGCGGAGAGTCAGCCCCGGAGCTCCGGTGGGCGCAGGAGGAGCCCGGAGCTGCCCGTTCAGAGCCAGGACAGCGCACCTCTGCAGAGAATGAGGGCCACAGCGGCGGCAGATGGGGGCAAGGAGCGGCGGGAAGCTGGCCATGACCGTGGGGAGCAGACCCAGACAAGAGAAGCAGAGGAGTGGGCGCAGCTGGACAGGGGATGGGGCATCACTGCAAACCGCCATATCTCCCCCCAGAGCGGGACTGAACCACCACTGCCGCCGAGGATGAAAACAAGGGCACCCATATCCTCCCCTGAGGCAGCCAGGTCGGGGCAGTCCACAAGTGATGGGGGATCCCCCTTAACTGCCGCAGGACTAGGTTCAACCTTGTCTCCTGCTGCTGAAGGCACGCTCCTGACTACAGAGGACTGGCCATTGCTGGGGACTAACGCCTCATTGTTAGTGTGGGATGGGGTGTGGCCCTCTCCCGGCTGCTGGTGCCCCGGGTGACATGGGTGCTGCTCCATGTTCTAGCGCCACCGATCAGGCTATGCGAGTTCTGCAGGGACACCCGCAGCTGCAGGCACTATTAACGCTCATACCAACTAAAGCAGACCTGGCCGCGCTGTCACAGGATCTCAGGAGCGCCTGGCAGCGTGACCTGCATGTTGTGCAGGAGGACATTTCAGCTTTACAAAATAGGGTGCAGAGTCTGGAGACATTTCAGGCTACAGTCCAGGCCACAGTGGCGGAGCTGCAGACCTCTGTTCTGATAGAGCACCTAGATGACTTAGAGAACAGGAACAGAAGGAACAATGTTAGGGTGCGAGGCCTGCCAGAGTCGGTCACAACACAGGGTCTTGCTCAATCCCTTACTAAGATCTTCAATTCCATCTTGGGCAGAGGGGAGAACGAGCACATAGAGTTGGATCGTGCCCATAGAGCATTGCGTCCCCCGAGCCAAGATGACACTAAGTCTAGGGACGTAATCTGCAGAATACACTACTACGCCATAAAGGAAGAGCTAATGAGGAAAGCACGAAATGCGCCGAACATCATGTTTGAGGGCTCCAAACTTGCTCTCTTCCCAGATCTTTCCCGCCGCACCTTGCGTCTTCGGGCAGCGACTAGGCCCTTGCTGGCGGCCCTGCAGGAGAGACAGATACCCTATCGCTGGGGTTATCCTTTTTCTTTACAGGTGAGAACAGGAGAGGGGACCGTCATCTTTCGCTCACCGGCGGATCTGCCAAGCTTCACCAAGGCATTGAAATTGCTGCCAGTGTCTCTGCCTGATTGGGACATGCTAGCCTCCGTGACCTCGAGTAGCCAGTTGGGCATTGGCCCAAGTAGAGAGAGGCCGCTTCGGGTCTTTGAGTCAACCAGGAGCTTCCGCCCTTAGAAGAATCAGAAGATAGTGTCCAGGGTGGAAAGGGTGGCTTATGCTACGCACTGATCTTCCACTGGTGCAGTATATACCTCGGGATGTGGGACTGTTTTTTTTTTTTTTTTCCTTTCTTCCTATCTTGCTTAAGTATTTGCTTGCTATTCCATCAGGTTCTTATATGATGCGAGTTTCTGTCTTTATTAGGGGGCTCATGTTTTGCTAGATGCTCCGCTAGGGGCTCTCCTATTGAATGCATGTCAAAACTATGTGTTTGTTATTTCTAATGTGCCGACTTAGATGTAATAACTGTTTTAGTTGCGTAATGGCTCTGTTCAGTAATTGGTTCGTACCATGTAAATATATCCTTAAGTCCGGGTACTGGTCCTGACGCTGTCTCTGTACCTATGCCTCAAGGCCATATCCGACACCTCTCTAGTGGTGCTAGGTGGTTCTAATTTACCCCAATAGGTGGAGACAGCGAGCACTATGTGCCCGCTTAATGCAGCAAAGGGTGCTGCGGTTTCTAGATTGCTTTGCCTACCTATAGTTCTAGATATGGGTGGGTTTTGGTTGTGTTTTGTTAAGACATGGTGTTATGTGAACGTTGATGGCATCCTCGGACTCGCCCTGGTGTGGGGCCCTACTTCTATCCGTGGGAGACAGAGTGAGTGTAAGCCCATACGATGGTGACGATTACAATATCCTCCCTTAATGTTAAGGGGTTCAATATTCCAGAAAAAACGATCCCAGGTTCTCTACTCTATGCACAGGCAAAAAACGCAAGTACTCTGCCTGCAGGAGACGCATATTCTGGCAGGGCAACTAGACTTTTTTAGGAACAAATATTACCCATTATGGTGCCATAGTAGCAACTCTGTTAATAAGACTAAGGGGGTGGCAGTATTCTTTCATAAAAATTTACCGGTCGAGATCATAGACGTGAAGAAGGCTAGGGAGGCACGTTATATTTTTGTGAAGTGTGAAATTGGGGGATTAGCATACCCCATTGCTAATATATATGCCCCAAATAGTGGCCAGCTCTCTTTTTTCACCTCTACCCTTGATGAGCCAACGGGGTTTGCCCAGGGCAGGATAATTCTCTGCGGAGATTTTAATCTTACATTGCAGCCAGGGGTCGATTCCACGACAGGGCACTCCTTTATCTCCTTTAATAAACTAAACAAAATACATAGACTCCTGCACCAATTACAATTATGTGATGTATAGAGGCTCCTGAACCCCAACGTAAGGGATTACTCATTTTATTCCCATCCGCATAAGAGCTATACCCGCATAGACTACATCTTTTTACAACATGCCCTTCTGCCCCAGGCTGAGGGAGCTAGTATTGGTAACATACTTCTCTCGGACCACGCTCCAGTACACTGTGAGTTGTCTCTGCCAAACCAGCCTCGGAAAACGTTTTTGTGGAGGCTTAATGAATCGCTTCTAAATGACTCGGTCCGTGTTGCAGATCTTTCTCAAACGATTAAAAACTTTGTCAAGGATCATGAAAATGACCCAACCCCTAGTCAGTACAAATGGGAGTCGCTTAAGTGCGTAGCACGGGGGACTCTTATTAAACACGGCGCCAGACTTAAGAGGGAAGCGGCGGCGAAGCTTGCGACCCTTTTAACTAAGCTTGCCACTTTGGAGAGCGCGCACAAATCCTCTCTGGCAGAGACTGACTTCGTGACCTGTTGCAAGTCAGGCATGAAATTCGGCTGCTCCTTGATAAGAAATCGGCATGGTACAAGCAAATTGTGCGGCTCTTATTATATGTGGAGCAATAAGCCAAGTAAATGTTGGCGAGGGCTCTTAGGGACAGGAGGGCAGCTTTATATATCCCCTCTATTAAGATGGCAAGAGGGGCCGTTACGCACCTAACCCCAATATTCTGAGCTGTTTTCGGAGCTTTTATAGTAAACTGTATAACATCCCGCGGCAGAGGGGGGACCCATCAGCGCTGAGGGAGTTTGTGGAAAAGTTTGCTCCCAGGAGTGTTCCGCGTGATAGACTCCAGGAGTTGGCATCTCCATTCTCGGAAGCGGAGCTGCATCAGCGATTGCCAGCCTGCCAATGGGGAAAAGCCCTGGCCTGACTGGTTTAACAGCTAAGTTTTATAACCTGTTAAACACTGAATTCTCGGAGCCATTGCTGGCCTCTTTTAACTTGGTCTCACAGGAACAACCCTTTCCTCCGGCTTTCTTACAGGCGGTAATCACGGTGATCCCCAAACCAGATAAGGACCCTTTATTGTGCTCAAGTTATAGGCCCATCTCCTTGCTCAACACGGACACGAAACTATATGCAAAACTCCTGCCGATTAGGCTCTCTGAGGTTCTGTCTGATATCATTCACTTGGATCAGGTGGGCTTCGTCCCCACCAGGGAAGCCAGGGATAATACCCTAAAAACTTTTTCTATTATTCATTATGCCCGGCAGAGAAACGTACCTTTGATGCATTTATCATTGGACGCTGAAAAGGCGTTCGACAGGGTGGACTGGGGCTTCCTGGAGTCTGCGCTGTCGGGCGCCGGAGTAGGCCCCCTGATGAGACAGAAAATATGTGCTCTTTACGATGCCCCGTCGGCTCAAATTAGGGTAAGGCCTCGTTCACACGGCTTATTTCAGAACGTATTTACAACGGATTTCCGATGTAAATACGTTCTGAAATCAGTTGAAAATCAGTTGCAAATAAGTGTCACTAAGTGTGGCACGTATGTGTAACTGATTTCCCGACGGATTCACCATCTCCAATCATTGTAGGTGGTGAATCCGTCGGGAAATAATTGACATGCACATTGTTTTTCCGTCCGGATTGCCGTCGTCAATCCGCGGCGGCAATCCGGAACAGAGTTTTGCGTCGTGTGAACGACGCGCCGTATTTTCTATTGATTTCAATAGAAAATAGGCTGTGACTTATTTTGGACGGATTTGCCGACGGATTGACGATCGTCAATCCGTCGGCAAATCCGTCGGAAATAAGCCGTGTGAACGAGGCCTAAATGGTTTGCTGTCTGAGCCCCTAAAAATCCGAAATGGTACCAGACAGGGTTGTCCCCTTTCCCCCCTCCTCTATGTTATAGCCATGGAGTATCTACTGCAGGCGATCAGGGCATCGGAGGACATTGAGGGAATCGCCATCAAGGGATCGCAGTACAAGTGTGCGGCATTTGCCGATGACTTACTTTTGTATATCACTCGCCCACTATTGTCTCTCCCTGCTCTGATGCCGGTAATAGAAAGCTTTGGGGAACTTAGCAACTTTAAGGTGAACTACTCTTTACTGTAAGAGCAGTGAGACTATGGAATTCTCTGCCAGAGGGACTTGTCATGGTGAATTCAATAACCGGAGTTCAAAAAGGGTTTGGATGCATTTCTGGAGCGTAATAATATAACAAGTTATAGTGACCAGGATTCAGGAGAGGGGTCATTGATCCAGGGATTTTTCTGATTGCCAGATTGGAGTCAGGAAGGAATTTTTCCCTAAAATGAGGACAATTGGCTTCTTCCTCATTGGGGTTTTGCCTTCCTCTGGATCAACACCTTAGCACAACAGGCTGAACTGGATGGACGTCTTGTCTTTTTTTTAGCCTTACAAACTATACTATACTCGAAGAGTAGAGCCTTGAATGTCTCCATGGATGCCCAAACCGTCAGGCAGCTGGAATTAAATTTTCCCTTTACGTGGGCTAAAGATTCGTTTGTTTACCTTGGGGTCAGGATCCCCACCCACAGCGATAAAATATTTGAATTAAACTTTCTCCATTTGCTCCAAACGCTGAAAGGAGATCTTTCTAAATGGGGAGGTAAAGATTTCTCATGGATAGGGAGAATCAATATCGTAAAAATGAATATTTTGCCCCGGTTACTTTACTTATTTCAAACTATCCCAATTCGACTCCCGAACTCCTTTTTCCTAGACTTTAATAAAAGTATCAAGAAATTTGTGTGGGCCAATAAAAACCCTCGGATTGCGAGGGAAGTCCTAGTTAGGGCAAAGGAGAGGGGCAGTCTGGCACTCCCGGATCTCAAACTGTACTATGTAGCTGCGGCTGCTGCTAGGATATTAGATGGATTCCACCACACGAGAACTAAGAGCTGGGTACGGATGGAGGAGGAGATGTGTGGTGTACCCCTATCTTCGGTCCCCTGGTTGGATACTTCTAGATTAAAATGTGCGGTTTCCCAGCTGTCCCTGGTGTCGCAAATCACTTCCATATTGCATAGGTCTATGAGCTGGCAGTATCATCTTTTTGAACCAAACGGACCCCTCACCCTCTAAAGGGTAAACGCCTCCCTAAATATTAACATCCCTGTTTGCTGTATGGCGATGTTCAGGGAAAGGCTCTGGCAACCTCAGAGATTTATACTGCCTCCTCCTCCTTTAAAACAGTATGAAGACTATGTTATATTGCAGAACAGGTCACCCAACGTCTGGCTTCAGTACATGCAGCTTAGGCATTTTTTTAATGTTAATAAAAAGAAGCTAGATCTAGTTAGGCCACTGACCAGATTTGAGACTCTCTGTGTGCAGCAACACCCCCCCGAGTCATTTGATATCAGCAATATACAGGTTGTTGCTGGAGGACGTGTCTGCGAGACCACCGAATTACCAAGCCAGCTGGGAGAGGGAGCTGGGCGACACCTACAGTGTAGATGACTGGAGCAAAGCCTGCGTCTTAGCGCATAAAGCATCTGTCTCCTGCAGAATTCAGGAACTCAACTATAAGGTCCTGTCAAAGTGGTACAGGGTGCCCACGCTCCTGCACTCACTCTATCCACAGGTCCCGTCTACTTGCTGGAGATGCGGACTAGCACCAGGCACAATGTCCCACATCTGGTGGGGATGCACTGAGATTCGTCCCTTTTGGGCCAAGGTTGTGGATTGCAAGATGATCCCTCGGTTCTCCTCCTCTTTATCCTTCCTATACCTATGCGCATTCTCAGGGGAAGTCTGATAGTCTTCCTACTGGTAGCTGCGAAAGCCATCATTCCGAGGAAATGGAGGTCTACACAACCCCCCCACCATAGTGCAGTGGTTTAAAGAGATCTTCTGTCTACAGAGGATGGAGGAGATCCGAGCAGGTCAGATGCAGACTTTGGACAAATACCAGGAGACATGGAGAGGGTGGATGCCGTTTACTGCCACGCCAGAGTACCGGACGTTTGGCTGTGGTGTGCGTGGGTGGTGTTAGGGTTCCTGGGTCATATGGGCGACTAACTGAAGCAAAGTCTCCGGGTACGGTAGCGTTTGGGAGGGGGGTCTGGCTGGGGCGAGTCCGAGGAGTCAGGAGGGTGTTTTTGTTTCCTAATGCCATCGGTTTCTTGGATTGAATGTTCTTTCTTTAAGTATATTTACGATCTATTTGAAGCAAAATATTCCTTATCACTTCAGCAAAAGTACCAATGTAGAGTAATAGACGCTAATGTATTGCTTGGGTGATTTGGCAACTCTTACTGTATAGAGACCTCACTAGCCTTATTGTGATGCCCCATCTCCCTGCTTCCCTACCTTTCCCTCTCATGTGTCCCCCCCCCCTCCCCCTTTTTGCTTGTTTTGTTTGTGGTGTTTTGTCCTCTTGTTGTTGTCGTCACCTTCCCGATCCCCTTCCATACCCGTCCTTCTTCCCCCATGGCTAGTGTACCATATACGAAATATACTCTACAGAACCATGATTTGTACTATTTTGAGTTACTTCTTTGAAAGTTATATTCGCATGTAACTAAGTATGCTTCTGTAAAATTGCTTTGTGATTTGTATCTTGCTTGTCAATAAAGCTACGTTGAAAAAGAAAATATATTTATTGGACATGACTTTAGAACACAAAAAAAATTGTAAATATGCAAAACACTGCAGGAACATTTGTGGAGTCTCTGAATTTGTTCTGAGAAATAGTATTGCGTCCATCAGGTCCTGCATACATGACCTCACATCTGATCTCATTATTTCCAGGCTAGAGAACGGCCTCTCTACACTAACTTGGGTTGGGGACAAAGCGGGGACCACAGGGACAACATCTCTAACAATGTCAGGGTATAAAGGAATTGCCTCAGCCACAGTCAGTGTAGATGAATGGTTGAACTCTTCTACTTCTTTGAAAACAGGTGAAAACTTTAGTTGAAATCTGTTTGCCCTGGGAGCAGAATCTTTTCCCCTGGGGCAGCGCTTTGCCTGCTCCATGTCATCAATTACACTCCCCATGTGATAAGGCTGAAGATATGGGAGCAGTAGCACTGGCCGGACCCAATTCCTCTTGCTCTTTGCATCGAACTAACTGAACCAACTTATGATATATTTTGGGAGTCGGTCCATTTTATGACGACTCCGACTCCTGCAAAATAGGCTCCGACCCCACAGCCCTGCGTGCAGACTCCATGTCATACAGGCTCAGTGCCAGACCTAATGTGGGATCTAACAGGCTGGGCTGTCATGTGTTACATAATATGCACAGCTCTGGATTCTGGAGCTGTACGGACCCCGTTTTCCACTAGAGGCACATGGTACGGAGCATGTGACGGGCCAGGCATGGGGCCCCTGTAGCTACTGCAACAGATGACAGCGATTTGCAGAAAACAATTATTACAATTTTGCAAGTTTAATTGGGTGTCAAAATTAAAAAGATAAATGACGGGTGAGAGTCCCTGCTGCCCGGTGATTGCTGCTCATACAGCAGATTTCTCCAGGCAACCACCTGTGTGCGTGTAAGGCTGCGAGTTCAGGCCTGATGTACAGACGCCGCACACGCCGCTCCACACGCCGAGCGTTCCAGGGAGCGGAGGGTCGCCTGGGGGCAAGTTATTCTGCAGTATATGCCAAAAACACATTCCTGCAATCAGAAACACAGCCGAGCATTCATCAGCTACAGATACAGTGTGCGGATCATGTCAGTGTTATACAGCACAACAGCACATGGGTGCACGGAGCCTGCCCTGATACAGATACACAGAGTGGGCATATGACTTACAGGCATTATACTGTACAAGGTTACACAGAGCCTGCCCTGATACACCGAAGAGCGTGCATATGACTTACAGGCATAATACCGTACAACAGCACATGGGTGCACGGAGTCTGCCCTGATACACATACACAGAGTGGGCATATCACTTACAGGCATTATACCGTACAAGGGGACACGGAGCCTGCCCGGATAAACAGGAGAGCATGCATCAGCTACAGATACAGTGTGCGGATCATGTCAGTGTTATACCGCACAACAGCACATGGGTGCACGGAGCCTGCCCTGATACAGATACACAGAGTGGGCATATGACTTACAGGCATTATACTGTACAACAGCACATGGGTGCACGGAGCCTGCCCTGATACACAGGAGAGTGGGCATATGACTTGCAGGCATTATACCGTACAAGGGGACACGGAGCCTGCCCGGATAAACAGGAGAGCATGCATCAGCTACAGACACAGTGTGCAGATCATGTCAGTATTATACTGTACGACAGCACATGGGTGCACGGAGCCTGCACTGATCCAGAGACAAATGAGAGCATGCATGTCGCATATCAGTTTTATTCTGTACAACCAGACATGGGTACACTGACCCTACAACTGTGCCCGCACTAATACAGCCCAACAGGAGACTGTACACACCACACATCATTGTTATACCATACAGAGGGGCATGACTACAAGCACCCACAACTGTGCCCACGCTGATACAGCAGATTACATACAGTCACACGGGGCACTGGCCGCCCTATCAGCAGGCGCAACACTGACACCAGGGACAAAGAACATGCAATGTGCAGTCATCGGACACACAGCAACCCCTCGCACCCACAGAAGGCGACCCCCCCTTCCCCTCATCTTGGCGGCCGGCGACCACCCTTCCCCTCATCTTGGCGGCGGGTGACCCCCTTCCCCTCATCTTGGCGGCCAGCGACCACCCTTCCCCTCATCTTGGCGGCCGGCGACCACCCTTCCCCTCATCTTGGCGGCCGGCGACCACCCTTCCCCTCATCTTGGCGGTCGGCGACCACCCTTCCCCTCATCTTGGCGGTCGGCCACCACCCTTCCCCTCATCTTTTCGGTCGGGGACAACCATCCCCCTCTTCTTGGCGGTCGGCGACACCCCTTCCCCTCTTCTTGGCGGTCGGCGACCCCCTTCCCCTCATCTTGGCGGTCGGCGACCCCCTTCCCCTCATCTTGGCGGCCGGCGACCCCCCCCCTTCCCCTCATCTTGGCGGCCCGCGACCCCCCTTCCCCTCATCTTGGCGGCCCGCGACCCCCCCTTCCCCTCATCTTGGCGGCCCGCGACCCCCCTTCCCCTCATCTTGGCGGCCCGCGACCCCCCTTCCCCGCAACTTTGCGGCCCGCGACCCCCCTTCCCCTCATCTTGGCGGCCCGCGACCCCCCTTCCCCTCATCTTGGCGGCCCGCGACCCCCCTTCCCCTCATCTTGGCGGCGGGCGACCCCCTTCCCCTCATCTTGGCGGCCGGTGACCCCCTTCCCCTCATCTTGGCGGCGGGTGACCCCCGTCCCCTCATCTTGGCGGCCGGCGACCCCCATCCCCACATCTTGGCGGCGGGTGACCCCCTTCCCCTCATCTAGGCGGCGGGTGACCCCCTTCCCCTCATATAGGCGGTCGGCGACCCCCTATCATACTCACAGTAGGCATTGCTCCTTTGCCAGGCTCAGCCCGCGACTTGCTGTTCCAGTGTTTGATCTTGATGCCATAGGCGCGCAGCTGCTGGATGACTGCCAGCCTCGCCAGGCTGTGGTAATCAGGAGCCTGCTTCATTCTTACTATATGACTACAATGTGGCCCTGCGCCCTCCCTCAGCCTTCACTTCCTACGCTCCCCACATACAACATCCAGCACTACCACCTGTGTGCCCAGTGATCACAGCCCGTGCCCAGCACACAGCCCTGTCCCCGCTCACATCCCTTCACCCACGTCACTTGCTTTGCCCTCTCGTACACTTCCCTCTGCCCAGTCCCCTCTGCGCTCTGTTTCCTCTCTACCCGCTCTGCACTACTTCGTTTTCATTGGTCAGCGCCAGTTCAAATCTCAGGCCCCCTGGTCGCTATGGTAACGGGGCTGCCCCGCCGGCGCCTGATTGGACAAAATAAACCTTCTAGGTAGGTGATTGGTGCGGGCGCCCCGACAGGTCACGTGACGCGGCCTCACTGAACCGAGCGAATACAAAGGCGCCATTGACAGCAGCGGGAGGAGGTATCGAATGACGTAAGTGCAGGGAGGTGACAAACACGACGTGAGAGCGGGGAGGTGACAAACACGACGTGAGAGCGGGGAGGTGACAAGCATGACGTGACAGCGGGGAGGTGACAAACATGACGTGACAGCGGGGAGGTGACAGTGAATGAAAGCTGCTGCGCTGTGACGGTTTCCCCTGGTTTACCTTAAAGGGGTTGTCTCACTACACTGATTCATCTCACCTCAGTCCTGTTTTCTTGGTTTCACTTTGAATTCATGGGAGTGTTTACTGGCTTCTACTAGGCTGCAGTAAAAGCCAGGTCTGTATCTATAGCAACCAGTGCTGGTAGCCTATCAGGAGAGATCAAACAGGGCTCTAGCTAAAGCGACCAGTGCTGGTAGCCAATCAGGAGAGATCAAACAGGTCTGTAGCTATAGTGACCAGTGCTGGCAGCCTATCAGGAGAGATAAAACAGGTCTGTATCTATATACACCAGTGCTAGCAGCCTATCATGATAGATCAAACAGGTCTGTAGCTATAGCCACCAGTGCTGGAAGCCTACCGGGATAAATAGAACAGGTCTGTAGCTATAGCAACCAGTGCTGACAGCCTATCAGGAGAGAGAACCGGTCTGTAGCTATAGCGACCTGAGGAGCTGATGCAGCCCATACAAGAGGGGATCTCTAGGAATAGGTAGGACACTGGTAAGGGACCCATATTGCAAAGTGACTTGTTTTTGCAAGATCTTTAACATAAAAAGCAAATCTTGTAGTGAGACAACCCCTTTAAGTCTGTCCCCTCTGTCAGGGGTTTGGCACACACAGTCTCTCTTACTCTAACAAGGTCTTACTCAGAACACACAATGTTAAGTCTCTGCATCTCTGTGAATAGCCCCACATTAGTGTGAAATCCTCTGCAGTTCATCACTATAGTAGAGCTCTTTACAAAACTGATGATACTGATGTCACACATGTCTCTGCTGTCACAGCTGTCATTGATTTCACAGGCGCTATGAACCTCACAGATGTCACAATGTATTAAGAATCTTAAGGCCATGACCTCATGGCACGGCTTTGCGGACGGTTTTTCAGGCGGTTTGCGGTTTTGCAAACCGTCTGAAAAACCGTCCACAAACTTTTATACGGGGCTCTATGGAAAATCTGTGCAGCGGTCCCCACCGCACGGGTTCTCCGCCAGCCGCCCGAAAAACATTGTGTATGGACATTCTTCAGTCCGGTTTTCGGACGGAATATGAACAAGTGAAGGGGGAAGGGCTCATCGCGGAGAAAATCCGTCCCCCGGCGGCCGTGTGCACTGCACACAAACCGGACAAATACCGGTCGCATAAACCAACCGCTATTTGTCCATTGCCGGGTAAACGGGCCCTTACTGTCTGCCGTCTTCTCGCCTGCTTCTCAAGTAGTCCTATGGAAGGATTCTCAAAAGCCACAGCTTCTCTTAAATGCAGGCTCAACTGTCCTCTGCTCCAGGAGTTTGTGAGAAAATGGTGGTCAGCTCTCATGTCCACACGGCCAGAGATAGAAAAAAAAAATCACATCCTTTATTTGATAAAACGAATCTTTACATCAGGCCAACGAGTAGAGACAAAACCTGCTGACGCGTTTCAGGTGGAAGAGCACCTTAGGGTATGTTCAAACGGGCAAATTTCGGCGCGCATTTCGCTTCCTATTTGCGCTCTAATACGGGCGAGATGTGCGCCAAAATTACGGTAATCCATAGTTCTCATAGAGGACTATGGATTACGCCTCGTCCCCCCTCTCATACAATACGATCGTATTGTACGCACGAGGAGATGTGACATGTCTACGGGGCCATTGGGCTGCAGGCCCCCCCGCGCCGCGGGAGTATGCGCTGATCAGTGCGAGCTCCCAAGACACACGATGTATTGCGACATGTACTGTATGCGCCGCAATACATCGTGTGAACATAGCCTTAGTCATAGCCTCTGCATCAGTAGTGTCTTGTCACACTGGCCACAAATTTTCTGACAAACTCAATACAGTCGAGAGCCGTGCCACAATTAGTTTTAGGGACTATAAACTTCATGTTTATGGTCTCCGTTCGTTGCATGTTGGGACACCTTGAAAAATGTATAATACCATGATGGAGCCATATCAATCTATAGGGCAAACTTAAAGGGGTTTTGCCACGATCTAATGTTGACGTGGGATCCTCCAAAATGGGTATTTAATCACTTTTATAATTATATGTCATTAAAAAAGTGAAGCCTCTGAGAGCTTCAGCCTGACTTAGATGCCCTTAGTTTCCTGACAGTTTACATTAGACACGACCAGATGCTGACAGGAGCTGATCTGGCCGCGCTTGCGTTGTTTGCAGTTCTTATCTGATGGCAGGGAAACATGAACGAGCTTTGAAGGGACTGGGGAGAAAGGAGGGTTGTGTCTTTTGTTTTAGGGGAATCCACTGGTTGTAATGTAATTATCTGAGTAAACATGCAGATGCTCTCTGGATCCCTGCTCAGCCCTCCTCTCCCCCCTGCAGCAGTTCGTGAACAAATGAAACTGTTCGTTCATTTGTTCACGGAGCTTATCTTCTCTCCTGAGCAGATAAGAGGGAGAAACTTGTGCACAATACAGTTACCCCCTGAGGATTAGCCAAACATGTTTGCTCAAGTACTGAGATTGAATATCAGGAGTGTGCATGGGAGGTGGAGCGATGACATCACAGAGGAGGTACTTGTTTTTTTTAAACACAGAAACACAACGCCCCTTTTTTAAAGGCTCAAGAGGGGAGTATCAGCCTGTTAGGTGAGGAACCTCACTTCTTGGCAAAACCCCTTTAAACCAAATTGTCTATGTTTACTCTATTTCCCATCGTAATGCATTTTATGTATTGGACACAAAAGCGTAGTCTATCATACCTGTGTCTATACATTAAGCATATACATTTAGTAAATGGAGCAAACATAGTCCAGTTCAGAATATGCTTACCGTTTAGATTCCCTGTCATGGCCCGCGATATCCATCAGGATACAGTTCTCTAGGGATTCCCATGGATACTACAAACGTGATGTGAATAGAGCCCAAATCAGAGGATCCTAGACAGACAAAGCCCCATAAAATGAGCATCAGTGTAGCGTTTTACTAATTTCTTATATTAACCCCTTAACGACCGCGCACCGTCTTTTGACGTCGGCTGGTGCGGGTTGTTTGTCTGCAGAGACGTCTTTTGGCGTCGCTGCAGACATCGGAGTTTGCCGGCGCCACAGCAGCTCTGGGATCGGGGCTGTACTACACAGCCCTGATCCCAGAGCAGCTCCTGCAAGCACCGGGAAGGGGGGAAACCTCCGCATCCCGATACTTTAACCCTTTGATTGCGGCATATCGTCACCGCAGCGCAATCAAATGGTTTCCCTGCTCTGTCGGGTGATCGAGACACCCGGTGACCCGACAGAGCCCGGGGAACGGCTGCACAGTCAGCCCTGGGGACCCAGAGTAGCCCCAGGATGGTCTGTGTAATAACCAGTGATCAGGGCACACTGTGTGCTGTCCTGACTGCTGCCTGTGTCAAACTGACACAGATTATAATGTATCACCATATATGAATATGCTATTACATTACTAAGTGTAAAAAAAAAAAAAAAAATGTAAAACAGTTCTCCCTTTAGGGGATTTAAAAAAAAAAAAAAAAAAAAAAAAAAACCAGAAAAAGTGTAAAAAAATGAATAAAAAAAAAATAATAAAATAAAAATAAATATTTAATAAAAAATAATTGTGCATATATTACACACACAAAAAAAAATACAAATATTAGGTATCCACACGACCGTGATAACCTTTAGAATTAATCTAAGAAGTTATTAAGTGTGAAATGTGAATGGTGTAAAAAAAAAAAAATAATAATTTTTTTTTAGGAATAAAAAAAACATTCTGCAATTATTTATAAATGAACTTAAACTATTCCCCCATAAAGTACAACTCGTCTCGAATAAAACGAGGCCTCATCCAACTGCGTCATTGAAAAAATGAGAAAGTTACAACTGTTGAAACGCAAGGAGGCAAAAACTAAAAAAAAATTCTGGTCATTACTTTTCAGGTGTTCGGCTTAAGGGGCTAAGTGTGGCACAGTATTCATTATTCAGGAACCAACTTCCTCCAAATGACTGTCTGCAGCATACCACTCCCAATACACACCAGGTAAGTACTCCCATAGTAATTCTTTGAAGCTGGAAACTCATTGGTCTTGGTTACTGGACCATTCGATTACTCTAGGGTGGTCACACCAAGACACATTTCTTCATATGTGACTATAAGTGGAAGTAAATAATCAGGTGACCATGCTTATTCTTAGCTTAGAGGAACCTAGGTGTATGCAAATCTCCGTCCTGAAAGTAATGCTATAGACCCCAACTGAAACGGAGTCTGATGTTAGACATTTCACTTCCCACTAAATATATCAAGAACATTTTACATTTTGCAGACTAGCTTCTGGAAAGAGGTCTCCAAGAATAGAGGTACTCCCAAAACTAACAATGTCATTGGCATGGTATAACAGGGTGTTTCCTAGTTATTATACTAATACAGAACAACCTGACCGGCTGTTCCAGGTGTTCTTACCTTTTAAAAAGGAGAAGATCAGTAATACAAATATCATTCATTATGAGTTGTGATACTATGAAAATAATGAGCAGTGATGTGACGTCTCCTCTGACTAGAGCTGCTCACTTTCCATACATATCTTCCCTTCCTGGCCCAGACAATCATAACAAAAATCCACAAGTTTGGTTCCTGCAGGGATTTGAACCTAGGACCTTTGTGCTGTGAAGCAAAAATGTTACCTCTGAGCTACATTGTAGCTGCTCACAGCTCTATACATAAACAGACTATTCTGGTACATCTTACATCTAGAGTTTGGTTCCATACTTTCACAGCACATCTTTATAGACCCCCCCCATCATTTTGCCATTTGAACCCATTACTAGACAGACTGATAAAGCCAGTTTGGGCCTTAAAGGGGTTTTGCCACCATCTAATATTGACGTGGGATCTTCCAAAATGGGTATTTAATCACTTTTCTAAATATATGTGATTATAAAAAGTGTAGCCTGTGAGAGCTACAGCCTGACTAAGATGCCCTTAGTTTCCTGACTGTTTACATTAGCTAGGACCAGGAGCGGATCTGGCTGCGCTTGCATTGTTTGCACTTCTTATCTGATGGCAGGGCACATGAAAGAGCTTTGAAGGGAGTGGGAGAAAAGAGTATGTGTCTTTTGTATAGAGAATCCACTGGTTGTAATGTAATTATCTGAGTAAACATGCAGATGCTCCCTGGCTCCTTGCTCAGCCCTCCTCTCCCCCCTGCAGCAGTTCGTGAAGGCTGCCTGCTTGGGACTTATCTTCTCTCCTGAGCAGATAAGAGGGAGAAACAAAACCCGTAGAGCTTGTGCACAATACAGTTATCCCCTGTGGGTTAGTCAAACAATGTTTACTCAACTACAGAGACTATCAGGAGCGTGCCTGGGAGGTGGAGTGATGACATCACAGAGGAGGTACTTGTTTTTTTTAAACACAGAAACACAACGCCCCTTTTTTCAAGACTTTAGATCAGAGTATCAGCCTGTTAGGGGAGGAACTCACTTCTTGGCAAAACCCCTTTAACAGCGTTGTCCCACCATACAGATTAATGGCATATCAACAGGATCTACCATCAATGAGTGATAGATGTGGGTCTCACTTCTGGGATATTCACCTATCTGGAGAATGAGCCCATAAAGCTCTCTGTTTTGAACAGAGATGTGGTCAGAACTCTTCCATTGAAATTAATGGGAGTTCTGAGTACAGTCTATTGATGCATTCAAAAGTGAGAGGCTTTTGGGTTCATTCTTGAGATAGTCTCAAAAGACCGGACCTCTATCCCCTGATGAAGCCAGTTAGCTGGTGAAACATGTTGGGGAGGTCAGGCATGACATTTTAAATTGTGATTTTCTACCTCTTTTCACTGTGTTACCCGCTGCAGAGGGTCTCACAAGGAAACCTTATATGTTTCATGCCCATCGGATTAGGGATGACTGCCCAAGTAGGATGTTTTGGATCCCTTATTGGAGTTAGTAAATCACTGTATATATAAGGTTCCCCTGCTAATAGGTGGTGTTCCACCAGACTTGATAATAGAAAAGAAGTAAATTCCTTCACAATTAGAAAGGGATAAATTGAGAGGTTAGAAATCAGGTTTTTAAATAGTGTGTATCGAGGTTAAGTGTAATACATAATAAAAGTTACGTTTTAGTGTTTTATAGATTGAGAACTGATAGAGTTTAAGTTTGTCTATGGCAAAATAGTAAATATAGTCATTGTTGAGATAGGATTCAGTGGAGGGATCTGCACCTATCAATCTGCAATCAGTGTGTATTGTGGGACAACCACTTTAATGACAAAATCATCTTCCTTCATTATCACACTTAAAGATCCGTAACCTTTTTTTCATTTTATATTGATGAATCTATTTGAGGCTTTGTTTTTTTTGCAGCAAGAGTTGTTTTCTTTAATGCACCCTATGTATCAATTAGCTGTCACTATTTTTTTGTCATATTTTTAATTTTTTTAGGGCATTTAAAAAAAGAAAAAAAAAAAAAAACAGCAATTCTGCGATTGTTCTTTTTCCTTTTCTTGCAGTTTACCATGCAGTAAAATAGCATCAGTACTAATGCCATGAAAACAAATATACATTGGGGGCACATGTATGAAAGACTTTCAGTCACAGCTCCCCATTCATTTTTACAGAACACTATATGAAATGCAAGCTGAGCTCTGATTGTTTGCAATGGGCAGCAAAGAAAGTCTTTCATACATGTCCCCAATGTATATTTTTGATATTGTTTCTACACTGCGCCTGTATGTATGACCTGCAGAAGAACAGACCAGGGTAAAGGTTGCTGAGCCAGACATTGTGGTATTTGCGTGTCTCTACACTGCTCTGTGATGTATGACCTGGCATAAGAACAGCCAGACCAGGTAAAGGTGGTGCCTGAGCCAAGACTTGTGGTATGGGCTCTACACTGCCCTGTATGTAAGACCTGGCTACGAACATCCAGACCAGGGTAAAGGTTGGTGCACTGAAGCCAGAGCTTTGTGGGTATTGCGCTCTACACTGCCTGTTTGGATTCACCTGCAGAAGAACATCCTAGACCAGGGTAAAGTTGTGTGGCCTGAAGCCAGACGCGTTGTGGGATATTGTGCTCTACACTGCCCTGTATGTATGACCTGCAGAAGAACAGCCATACCAGGTGTAAGTGGTGCGCTGGAGCAGACTAGTGGTATTGGGCCTCCAACAACTCGCCTTGTATTGTATGACCTGCAGAAGAAACAGACTCGGGTAAAGGTGTGAGTGCCTGAGCCAGACTTTTGGGTATTGCTCTACACTGCTTGTATGTTATGAGCTGCAGAAGAACAGCCAGACCAGGGTAAACAAGATGGTGCCTGAGCCAGACTTGGTGGTATTGACTCTCGCACTGCCTGTATGTATGACCTCAGAAGTACGAGCCAGACCAGATAGGAATGAGTGCCTGAAGCCAGACTTGTGGTATTGGCTCTACACCACCCTGTATGTAAGACCTGCAGAATACAGCCAGACAGGGTAAATGGTGATGCCTGATCAGGACTTGTGGTATTGACTCTACACTGCGCTGGTATAAGACCAGCAGAACAGATACCTACCAGGGTAAATGGTTGTTTGCTGACCAACTATGTGTGCAGTTGGCTCTACACGAGCCTGTATGTATGACCTGCAGAAGAACAGCCAGACCAGGGTAAGGTGTGTGCCTGAGCCAGACTTGTGGTATATGGCTCTACACTGCTTGTATGTAGAGCTGCAGAAGGAACAGCCAGACCGAGGTAAAAGGTGGTGCCGAGCCAGACTGGTGAGTATGGCTCTACACTGCCCTGTGATAGTATGACCTGCAGAAGATACAGACCAGGGTAAATGGTGGTGGCCTGAGCCAGACTTGTGGTATGGCTCTACACTGCCCCTGTATGGTATGACCATGCATAAGAACAGACCAGGGTAAAGGTGGTGCCTGAGCCAGACTTGTGGTAATGGCTCTACACACCCGAGTATGTATGACACCTGCAGAATACCAGCCAGACCAGGGTAAAGTGTGGCCTGAGCCAGACTTGTTGTATTGCGGCTCTACACAGCCTGTATGTATGACTGCAGAAGAACAGACCAAAGTGAGTAGAGGTGGAGCCTAGAGCCAGACTTGTGGTATTGGCTCTACATTGCCAGTATGTATACCTGAGCAGAGAGACACAGCCCAACCAGGGTATAGTGGTGGCCTGACCAACTTGTGGTAATATGCTCTACACTGCCCTGATATGTATGACCTGCAGACAAGAACAGCCAGACAGGGTAAAGGTGGTGCCTGAGCAGACTTGAGTGTATTTGGGCTCTACACTGCCCTGTAGTGTAATGACTCTGCATAAGAAACAGACCAGGAGTAAAGGTGGTAGCCTGAGCCAGACTTGTGGTATCGGCTTCTACACTGCCCTGTAACTAATGACCTTGCAGACAGAACAGCCCAGGCCAGGGTAAAAGGTGGTGCCTGAAGCCAGCGACTTGGTGGTATTGGCTACTACACTGCCCTGTGATACTATGACCTGCAGAAGAACAGACAGGGTAAAGTGGTGCCTGAGCCAGGCTGTGGTATTGGACTCTACACTGCCCTGATGCGTATGAGACCTTCAGAAGAATCAGACCAGGTAAGAGGTGGTGCCTGATGCCAGAAGCGTGTGGTATTGGCTCTATACACTGCCCTGAATGTATGACCTGCAGAATAGCAGCCAGACCAGGGTAAAGGTGTGCCTGAGCAGACCTGTGCACGTTGGGCTCTACACTGCCCTGTATGTAATGTATACCTGCAAGAGAAACAGACCAGGGTAAAGTGGAGCTGACCAGGCTGTGGTATTGGCTCTACACTGCCCTGTATGTATGAACCTGCAGAAGAACAGACCATGGTGAAAGGTGGTGCCTGAGCCAGACTTGAGTGGTATTGGTGCATTCTACACTGCCTGTATTTTATGCCTGCAGATGCGAACAGCCGGACCAGGGTTAAAGGTGAAGCCTGAGCCAGACTTGAGGACTATTGCTCGTACACTGCCCTGTATGTGATGACCTGCATGAAGAACAGCCAGATCACGGTCTAAGTGGTGCCTGAGCAGACTTGTGTTATTGGCTCTACACTGCCCTTTATGTATGAACCTGCAGAAGAACAGACCAGGGTTAAAGGTGGTGCCTGAGCCAGACTTGTGGTATTGGCTCTACACTGCCCTGTATGTATACCTGCAGAAGAAACAGCAGACCAGGTAAAGGTAGGGGTGCCTTGAGCCAGACTTGTGGTATTGGCTCTACACTGCGCCTGTATAGATGACCTGCAGAAGAACAGACCAGTGGTAAAGGTAGTGTGCCTGAGCCAGACTTGTGGTAATTGGGCTCTACACTGCCCTGTAATATATAGACCTGCAAAGAACATACAGGGTAAAGGTGGTGCCTGAGCCAGACTTTGGTATTGACCTACACTGACCTGTATGTATGGACCGCAGAAGAACAGACACAGGGTAAAGGTGGTGCCTGAGCCAGACCTTGTGGTATTTGTCCTCTACACTGCGGCCTGTATGTATTAACCCTACACAGAAGAACAGCCTGACCAGGGATCAAGGTGATGCCTGAGCCAGACTTGTGGTATTGGCTCTACACTGCCCTGTATGTATGACCTGCAGAAGTAACAGACCAGGGTAAGAGGTGGTGCCTGAGCCAGACTTGTGTAATGCTCCTACACTGCCCTTAATGTAAGTGACCTGTCAGAAGAACAGCAGACCAGGTAAGTTGGTGCCCTGAGCCAGACTCGTGTATTGGCTCTACACTGCCCTGTATGTATGACCTTAGAAGAACAGACCAGGGTAATCGTGTGGTTGCCTGATAGCCAGACTTGTGGTATTGGCTCTACACTGCCCTTTAGTAGACCTGCAGAAGAACAGCCAACCAGGTAAAGGTGGAGTGCCTGAGCCAGACTTGTGGTATTGGACTCTACACTGCCCTTGTATGAATGACCTCTGATTCAGAGGACCAGACCATGGTAAAGGTGGAGCCTGAGCCAGACTTGTGGTATTGGCTCCTACACTGCCCTGTATGATGTGACCTGCCAGAAGAACAGACCAGGGTAAAGTTGTGCCTGAGTCCAACATGTGTGTATTGGCTCTACCGCTGTGGCCTGTAAGTATGTACCTGCAGAGAAGCACCAACCAGGTAAAGGTGGTGCCTGAGCCAGACCTTGTGGTATTGGCTCTACACTGTTGCCCTGCTATGTATGAACCTGCAGAAGAACAGACCAGGGCACAAGTGTGTGGTGCCTGAGCCAGACTTGTGGTTATTGGCTCTACACTGGCCCTGTATGTATGACTCAGCAGAAGAAAAGACAGGGTAAAGGTGGTGGCCTGAGCCAGACTTGTGGATTGGCCTCTACACTGCCCTGTATGATGGAGCTGCAGAAGAACAGCCAGACCAGGGTAAATGGGAGTGTGCCATGATCCAGACTTTTGGTATTGTTTCTACACTGCCCTGTATGTAGAGGCCTGCAGAAGGAACAGACCAGGGTAAATGTGGTGCCAGAGGCCAGACTTTGTATGGTAATTGGCTCTACACTGCCCTGTATGTATAGACCTGCAAGAAGTAACAGCCAAGACCGAAGGGTAAAGGTGGATGGCCTGAGCCAGACACTTTATGGTATTGGTCTCTACAATTTCGCCTGAAAGAGTAAGGAGAACCTGCAGACGAAACAGGCCAGACCAGGGTAAAGGTGGTGGCCTACGTGCCAGACTGGTGGTATAGGCTCTTCACTGAGCCGCCTGTATTGTATGACCTGCAGAAGAACAGCCAGACCAGGTAAGTGGTGCCGGACCATACATGAGGTATGGGCTCTAAACTGCCTGTATGTATGACCTGCAGAAGAACAGCCAGACCAGGTAATGAGGTGTTGCCTAGAACCCAGACTTTGGTATTGGCGTCTACACTGCCACTGTGTATGTAAGACCTGCGAAGAACAGGCCAGACCAGGGTCTAAAGGTGGTGATCGCTGAGCCAGACTTGGTGGTATTGGCTCTACACTGCTCTGTATGTATGACCTGCAGAGAAACAGCCAGACAAGGTAGAAGGTGTGCCTGAGCCAGACTGTGAGATATTGGCTCTGCACTGCCTGTATGTATGACCTGCAGAAAACAGACCAGGGTAAAGGTGGTGCCTGAGCCAGACTTGTGGGATATTGCTCTACACTGCCCTGAAATATAAACCGCAGAAGAACAACCAGGGTAAAGTTGGTGTGCCTGAGGCCAGACACTTGTGGGTAATTGTCTCTGCACTGCGCCTGGTATGTATGACGCTGCAGAAGAGACAGACAGTACCAGGGTATAGGTGGTGCCTGAGCCATACCTGTTGGTAATTTGCCTCTACACTGTCCTGATATGTATGACCTGCAGAAGAACAGCCAACCAGGGTAAAGGTGGTGCCTGGAGCCAGACTTGTGGTATAGGGCCTCTACACTGCCCTCTATGTAAGACCGTACAAAGAACAGCCAGACCAGGGTAAAGGAGGTGCCTGAGCCAGACTCTGTGGTATTGGCTCTACACTGCACCTGATGTATGCACTGCAGAGGAACAGACACAGGGTAAAGGTTGGTGCCTGAGCAGACTTGTGCTATTGGCTCTACACTGCACCTGTATGGAGATGACCTGCAGAAGAACAGCCCAGACCATGTAAAGGTGGTGCCTGTGACCAGGCCATGTGGTATTAGGCGTGAGCGTACACTGCCCTGTATGTTTTGACCTGCATAAGAACAGTACCAGGTAAAGGTGTTGCCTGAGACCAGACTTGTGGTACTGGCTCACACTGCCCTGACATGGTAGACCTGCAGAAGAACATACCATGTGTAAAGTGGAGCCTGAGCCAGACGTGTGGTATTGGTTACACTGCCCTGTTAGTATGACCTGCAAGAAGACCAGCCAGACCAGGTATAGGTGGTGCCCTGAGCAGACTTGGTGGTATTGGCTCTACACCGCCCTGTATGTATGAACCATGCTAGAAGAACAGACCAGGTAAAGGCGGTGCCTGAGCCAGACTTGTGTGTATTGGGCTCTACACTGCCCTGTATGGTATGACCTGCAGAAGCAACAGCCAGACAGGGTAAAGGTGGTCGATCCTGATCCAGACTTGTGGTATTTTGGGCCTACACCGCCCGTATAGTAATGACCTGCAGAAGAACAGACCAGGGTAAAGGCGGTTGCCTGAGCCAACTTTGTAGGTAATGCCTACACTCCCTGTATGTATGACCCTGCAGAAGAACAGCCAGACAGGAAAAGGTGGTCCTGAGCCCAGACTTGTGGTGATTGGCTCTCACTTGCCCTGTATGTCTGACCTGCAGAAGAACAGCCCAGAACCATGTAAAAGGAGGGCCTGAGCCATACATGTGTATTGTTCTACACTGCTCCTGTAATTGCAGACCTGCAGAAGAACAGCCAGTACCAGGGTAAAGGTGTGCCTGAGCCAGACTTGTGTATTGGCCTCTACACTGCCTGTATATATGACCTTGAGAAGAACAGAACCAGGAGTAAAGGTGGTGCCTGAGCAGACTTGTGGTATAGGCTCTACATGCCCTTAATGAATTACCTAGCAGAAGAACAGGCCAGGGTAAAGGCGGTGGTGCCTGAAGCCAGACTTGTGGTATTGGCTCTGCACTGCCCTGTATTAACTTAAGGCAATAAGACTGCAGCCAGACCAGGTCAAAGTGGTGCCTGAGGCCAGACTTGTGGTAATGGCTCTACACTGCCCTGTATGTATGACGTCTGCAGAAGAAACATACCAGGGTAAGGTGGAGGCCCTGTAGCCAGACGATGTGTATTGAGAGCTCTACACTGCCCTGTATGTATGACCTACAGAACAGAACAGCCAGACCAAGGGTAAAAGGTGGTGCTGAGCCAGACTTGTGTATAATTGGCTCTACACTGTCCTGTATGTATTAACTGCAGAAGAACAGCCAGACCTGGGTAAAGGCGATGCCTGAGCCAGACTGTGGTATTTGGTGAGTCTACACGCCCTGTATGTAATGACAGCAAAGAACAGCCAGACCAGGGTAAAGGTGGTGCCTGACCAGACATGGTGTATGTGCTCTACACTGCCCTGTATGTATGGACCTGCAGAGAACAACAGGTAACAGGTGGTGCCTGAGCCAGACTTGTGTGATTGGACTTCTACAACTGCCCTGTAATGTATGACCTGCAGAAAGTACAGACCAGGGTTAAAGGTGGTGGCTGATGCCAGATTGTGGTATTGGCTCACACGCCCTGTTAATGTATGAACTGCAGAAGAACAGCTTCATACCATTCTGGCCGCAGTCTATAATACCTTAAAGCTATTTAGAACTGGTCTATCAGCGCCAACGTTCATATATGTCGCCCCAGGTTTCTGTGGGATATTT
This sequence comes from Phyllomedusa bahiana, assembly GCA_025379985.1. Classification (NCBI taxonomy): domain Eukaryota; kingdom Metazoa; phylum Chordata; class Amphibia; order Anura; family Hylidae; genus Phyllomedusa; species Phyllomedusa bahiana. The sequence goes on along the minus strand of JAODAL010006208.1, from coordinate 13,882 downwards.
GGGTTTTTCTCATATTATGCTTTTTATTGGTTGCAACACAGTGTATGATCATAGCCTGGTGGGTAGGTGGCCAGGGCCGCCGTAAAGGCAGTACAGGGGGTACTCCTGTATGGGGCCCGGTGAAATAAGGAGGCCCTCTGCAGGCAGGCCCCCTTACATCTCACTATAGGCTGGCACTCAAGGGGTGGCCCAGACGCTCTAGCTGTATGGGGCCCCAAAATTTCTGATGGTGGCCCTGTAGGTGGCACTTTGCTTATGAACCTTGAGAACACTTCTCTAAATCACATTCTTGTGGGACAGTCAGTGTTGTCTTGTGCATAGGCCTCTGTGTTTCTGCTTCATTCACACAGAGGCCTACCATACCCTAAGCTAACTGCAGATCTTTAAAGTGCTACCATATAACTATACAGAAAAGATCATATAAAATAACAAAAAAATTCTTAAAGGGAACAATTTTATATATTTTGGTGCAATATCACTTCTAAAACGTAACTTTCTGTTGTCGCAGGTGTAACTAATAACTCACCAACTTTTCCAGTCCTACTACCTGAACAATAAAATAGTCTACTGACAATAAGCCACTGGAAGAAATGCCAAATATAAAAATAAGCTACCCTCAGAAGGAACTGAGAGTCTGTAGCTCATAATTCATGCATGTGGAAACCACGGTAAAATAATTTCCCGACCACAGACCAGTATACAACCTCCCTTTACTGCATTACAGCAGCGTCGAGCACTCACAAAGTGAAAGTCAGATTGCTGATGGCGAGCTGGCTGCAGAGTGTAACAGGTTGATGGTCTATCCTGGCAAAGATCAGAAGCTCGGAGGCCTGTGCGATAGCAGCGAGTGTATGAATGGTAAGAGTATATACAGATGGGGTGTGAGACAGGGGCAGCCTCATGTTATCTATCTTTCATATGCTTTATCTGTAGGAATACATCTGATAAGTTGACCAGATTCCAGCTGAGGTTTTTTTTTTTATATAATTATCGGCAGCGCTGAGACAAGGTATTCTGGTGCCCTAGGCAAATAAGGCATGTAGCGCCCCATCCCTCTCCTTCCAATGTACAATTCAGCCAATTCCGTACCTACTTGCGCCCCCTTTCTGCCTGGGATAAAGTGGAGCCCTAGGCGATCGCCTACCTGTGTCTACCCATCGTCCCGGCCCTGTCTATTGGTATTAGTTAAACTGAATATATAATAAAGCCGCTTCTCACATTCTATGTGTGGAATTGAAATGATTCATCTTCTCACAATAGTTAACCCCTTAAGCCGAACGCCTGAAAAGTAGTTAATGACCAGAACAATTTTTTTTTTGTTTTTGCCTCCCTTTCGTTTTAACGTTGTAACTTTTTTTATTTTTCAAAAAACGCAAATTGGACGAGGGTGTTTTTATTTGAGACGAGTGTACTTTTGGGGAATTGTTTCATTCACTTAGAAATTATTGCAGAATTTTTTTAAATTTTTTTTTTTACCCATTTCACATTTCACACTTAAAAAACTTTTAGATTATTCTACAGGTTATTTCGGTCGTGTGGATACCAAAAAAATGGTAGGCTTTTTTTTTTTTGTGTAATTTAAACACATATTTTTTTTTAATTTAATAATTATTGTTTTTTTTAAATTTTTTTTTTTGCTTTTTGTTTTTTTTTTACACTTTTTTATTTTTTTTTTGTTTTTTTTTTTAAACCCTGAAGGGGGGAATGTTTTTCATTTTTTTTTTTTTTTTAAACGTTAGAAAAATTTTTAGAATTTCATAATGCAATACATTTTAACTGGTCACTTTTACACAGGGGGTGATCTGGAAAAGCACACAGTGTGCACCCGGGAAATGGCTTCATACACAACAGCTTGGGGCCACTCTAGGTCCCCAGGCTGACTGTACAGCCGTTTTCCCCGGGGGTCTGTCGGTACTGGGGTTCCCATCACCCGAAGAGCAAGGGAACCCTTGATTGTGCAATCAAAGGGTTAAGCACGGGGGGCGGAGGGTTTCCCCCACTTTTTCCCCCGGGGCCCATGGGCTGCTCTGGGACGGGGCTCTGTATAACACCCCGAGCCCGGGCCCGCAAACCCCCTAAGCTGCAGGAACGTCAAAAAAACGGCTGTAGACAAACCCGCCCACCACATCAAAAGACGGTGGAAGGTCGTTAAGGGGTTAAACAATACAACATAGGGTAACTATGTTTTTAAAGCTTCTATAGTAATATTATGTTACGTCGATGATACAATATTACATTGTGAAGAAATTGAGTAGATTTTGGTTTGACATTTGGGACAATTCATCTTCGTTGATAAGCAGATGTACCATTACAGTACTCACTTGTTAAATCCTCTTCAAAGTCTCTGTATTAGTTCCACCTTTTTCTATACATGAGTTTTTTTAACTTTGTGTTCTGTGGTGCCTTTGTCTATGGTGCTTCTATATGTTTTGCCGAGAATGTGTGATGATTCACAGATAAAAGGCTATTTGGCCATGACAAAATATAAGTACCGTATTTTTCGGACTATAGGACGCATTTTTTTCCCCCCCAAATACGTCTTAGTGCCAGTTCACACGTCTTATTGCCGGCATAATTGCGGGGACGGATTTCGCCCCGCAATTACGCCGGCAGCCGTGCAGCGGGGGCGGGTCGGGGGGCCGGCAGCTCGCCGGCTCCATAGACATGCATTGTTCTCGGAGCGTACACGCCGTAAATAATTGACATGTCACTTTCTCCCCCCCGTGGCGGATTCGCCGAACGGGGAGAGGAGACGGAATCCATAGTTCTCTATGAGATCTGTGGATTACCGTAATGACAGGGCTGGATTTCAGCCGTACTGCTGCGCAAATACGGCGCGCAGTACGGCTGGAATCAGTCACAGAATAAGCCGTGTGAACGAGGCCTTAAAGTCCGAAAAATACGGTAGGTGCGTCTTATGGTCCGGTGCGTCTTAAAGTCCAAAAAATACCCCCCTTTGACATGCATTACTCACGGCGATTACGCCGCTTTGACATGTCACGATCGTATTGTACGCGCGGGGGGGGGAAGAGGCGTAATCCATAGTTCTCTATGAGAGTTATGGATTACCATAATTGCGGCGCGCATCTCACCCGTATTAAGCGCAATACGCGCCGAAATACGCCCGCAATTACGCCTCAAAATAAGCCGTGTGAACATACCCTAACACTCTTTTAAGAGATGCAAATAGTCCTTACCTATTGTTAGAAATTATTTTTTATAACATAGTTGTAACCGAAAAACATATAAATGACTAACCTTCTAGCAACTGATAAATCGCGCTTCCGATGTCTGCAGGTATCCTGTAAATATGTAGAAACCACCTCGTTCACCAAAATCTCAGTCTAGTGTAAAACAGGGAGGAGGAGGTGCAGATGCAGTCTCTCTCCCTCAGTTTCTCTGTGAGTGGGCATGCTGTGAGAGGGGAGAGAGAGCTGCTGGGAAAGTGATTGGTCGTAGCAGGCAGCACAGTTCTTCCATTGCACTAGGAGCAACCAACCCTCTCTGGAGAGACAAAATGTATGTTTACCCAAACAGAGAGATGGGAAGAAACCCAAAGTATAGCAATGAAAGCTACTTTTAAGTGCACATTATGTAACCAAGTAATCTTGGCTATATATGCTGGGTAATTTTATGAGGTATATGCTGCAGTGTGTATCATAAGGTTGCAGATAGGGTTGAATTAAGTACTATAATTTCAAACATGGAAAGAGAAGCATGGACCGCACATCCCCAGCTGTGTCAACCTTTCCTTTTTTGGTGGCGGTGCTGTATGGCGGCCCTTGTTGCTGTGCTGGTGCGGTGGTGCAGCCCAGAGCCGGGGGGCTAGGTCTGGCAGCAGTGGGGCTGTTGGGCCACTGGGCTGTGCCCCGCATCTGAGTGGCTTTTGCTGTGGCGGTCGTGCAGTGCGGGGCTTTAGTGTAGGGACCCACTTTATAGAGGTCGCCGTGAAGTGGCAAGTGGGCTCATACGTTTTGATCAAAAAGTACACTAAGATCCTACTGTTCATTGTTGTAAAGTTTTGCTGAGAAGCATTAGATCAACGTATAGTGTGAGGATGTGCGGTCCGTGCCGCTCCCTCGCAGATTTTAGTACTATAATATACTATATTCTCTGATGACAAATATTTTAGACCTGTATAAGGCCTCATGCAGGAGTAAGTATGGCCGCAAACAGAGCTACAGAGGCTCAATGTGCCGCCATATGTCAAAGATGTTCTCTATGTCACAATATTTTTCTGGCCTCTATGGCTGCACTACTAAAGCACCATACAGTTTATAAAACATAGCTGTAATATGGCTGTGTACATGGGACTTTACATTACTTTAATACCTGCACCAATACCGCTGGAAAAAAGCACTCGGCTTCCCATCAGGAGTGGGAACTCATATGAATGCTAAAGGGTTTTCTCGTTCCATTGAATCATCTTACCTCAGTCCTGTTTTCTTGGTTTCATTTTGAATTCAGGGGCGTGTTTACTAGCTTCTACTAGGCTGCAGTAGAAAGCAGGTCTGTAGCTATAACAACCAGTGCTGGCAGCCTATCAAATGCAGGAGTAGAAAACTCACACAAAAGGTCTTGTAGCTATAACAACCAGTGCTGGCAGCCTATCATGAGAGATTGAACAGGTCTGTAGCTATAGCAACCAATGCTGGCAGCCTATCATGAGAGATTGAACAGGTCTGTAGCTATAGCAACCAGTGCTGGCAGCCTATTAGGAGGGATCAAACAGGTCTTTAGCTATAACAACCAGTGCTGGCAGCCTATCATGAGAGATTGAACAGGTCTGTAGCTATAGCAGCCAACGCTGGCAGCCTATCATGAGAGATTGAACAGGTCTGTAGCTATAGCAACCAGCGCTGGCAGCCTATCAGGAGGAATCAAACAGGTCTGTAGCTATAGCGACCTGATGCTTTATGCAGCCCATACAAGAGGAGATATCTAGGAATAGGTAGGACACTGGTAATGGACACATATTGCAAAGTGACTTGTTTTTGCAAGATCTTTCACATAAAAAGCAGCAATCCCTGTAGTGAGACAACCCCTTTAATTAGGAAGATTCTTGGCAATCCTTTTTTTTTTGTAATACAAAAGCAAATAGTTCTTGCCAGAATGTACAAATATGGTTTATAGCTATGTACTGTAGCTAGTAGAGCTAGCAATACTTACTGTCCCTGTTTGGTATACAGCAATCTTATACAGAACTTTCTGTTACATTGTGTGGTATGGGTAGAATAATATGCGCACTTTCTAGAGAGGAGGATGTTGCCGCCAAGTCCTGACTGTACAGAGCCTTTGCAATCATCTAAGAGATAGGAAATCTTATAGTCATGTCATTTCTTGCACCTGCAGCGATCGGACCTCTAAGCCCTGATGAAGCCAGGTTAGCTGGCGATACATGTCGGCGAGGTCAGATATGACGTTTTAAATTGTGATCTCTCCCCTCTGTCTACAAGTGTCACCTGCTGCAGGGGTTTTACAAGGGGGCCTTACCTGTTCTGTGTCTATGAGATTAGGGACGACTGCCCAAGTAGTGGGTTGGGAATCCCTTACGGAGTAGTACTTTGCTATAGATATAAGGCTCTCCTTTAATAGGTGGTTCCACCAGACTTGATGGTAGAAAAGGGGGTTATTCCCTCTTTCAGAAGCAAAAGGGTTAAATGATGAGGTTAGAGATCAGTTTTTAATAGTGAGTATAGAGGTTAAGATTATAAAGTAATAAAAGTTTCTTTTAGTGTTTAACAGATAGAGAACTGATAGAGTTTAAGTTTGCCTACGGCAAAATAGTAAATATAGTGATTAAACGTAACCTGTCACATTGGACATGTTATCTGATCTGCAGATATTAAATAGAGCAGCAATTGCTGAGCAGATTGATATACAAATTGGTGGGAAAGGATTGAGCAGAAGCTGTAACTTATCCATTTAACTCACCGCTTATTCTGGGTTAAGGAGTCCAGTGGGTTGTATTATTTGTGACTGACAGGTATCACTGTATGGACATTCATACAAAGAAGGCTGTCAATCACTGATAAGACTGCAAGCTGGACTCCTTAAAGGGGTTGTCTCACTACAAAGAATAGCTTTCAACATGTAGGGAACACTAAGGGCCACATGTATGAAACGGTTTTGGTCTAAAACTCACTTTTTTTCCCCATAGAAACCTAAGGGGAAAAAAGTGAGTTTTAGACCAAAACCGTTTCATGCTTGTAGCCCTAAATGAAGACGTTTTCCAAATATATTGCTTTGTTCATCTTTTTTTGTTACGGAGCTACAAGTGATTTTATCACCTCCTGTGCTCTCTCTGGTTTCCCAAGTGACCGACCTGTGTACTCCTTCTCCCCTGCTGTTTGTTCTATCTGATAGCAGAGAATGACATCATTACACAGGTCGGAGCCGGCATTGAGAGCTTGTGTGTTATCTGATCTTTCAGCAAAAGGCTAATTACTCTACTGTTTACATTAGATCAGAAGCTTCTCCGGACCTCAGAGAAGGGGATTTATTTAATCTAGACTAAAACAGAGAAGACTGAATACACTGAGCTCATATGCTAATTACAGACAGCTGGACCAGGAAGTAACAAAGCAAAGCAGCATTATTTCATTCATGCATCCTTTGAAACTTTGAGATGAGACAACCCCTTTAACCTAGACTAACAGTAAGTCAAATGAATAAGTTACAACTTCTGCTGAATGCTTTGCCCAAAAATCTATACATCAGTCTGCTCCGCTTTTCCTGCTCTATAACATGCTGCCTGTAGACCAGATAGCGTGTTCATTGCGACATGTTCCCTTTAATAAAAATTTGACATATGAACCTAGATTTTGACGCAACAGCCAACCTCATACGTTTTATGGTATAAGAAAGTAAAAGTGAAATCTGCACATTCAGTTCTCTTTTAATTAAACAGAAATGGTAAACACAGAACCTGGCGTTGGGCAGAAATCACTGTAAAAGAGGAAGCGTCATAGATTTTCTAGAGTAATTTATTTTGCATGGAAATACATTACACAGTTAAAGGGGTTTTCCTGCCATTCGAGCAACTGTCCTTCTTGGTAAACCTGACTATGTTCTCAGTGCATGGCTAGACTATAATAAGGCATACTATATGTGCTCACTACATGGTCATATCAAACATTGTAGTGTGAAAAGTGGTCATGTTCTAAGGCAGGCATCCTCAAACTGCGGCCCTCCAGCTGTTGGGAAACTACAACTCCCATCATGCATTTGTATAATTTTAAAACAGGGGGAATGAAGGATTTGTATTTCCCCAACAGCTGGGGGGCCACAGTTTGAGGGCCCTTTTAAAAAAAGGTTCCCAGGCCGGGGTTTGTAAAGGGGGGGCCCTTAACCTGCAATCTTTTCCCCCCAAATTTCCCCAAATTACATGCCGGCAGCATTATTTTTCAAAAAGGGGGACAAAAAGGGGCCCCATGTCCCCCCCTTGTAGTCTTGGGGCTCCCATAATTTTAGATCCAAATTCTTCTTTCTTCATCCAAAACAAAATTTGCTGTTTTTAAAGGGTTGTCTCACTACAAACAAATTTATTTACCTCATCTTGGGTTTTAGTTCAGGGGCGTGTTACTGCTTCTCCTGGGCTCATAAAAGCCAGGTCTGGCATAAAACCAGTGCGGCAGCCTATCAGAGAGAGGAACAGGTCGTGTATGCAACCAGTGCGGCACCTATCAGAAGACAAACGGGCTGTTAGCCCCAAATAGAAACCCAAGGTTTCACCTATCATGGGGATAAAAAGGGTCGTAGCTATAGTGCCCTGAGGAGCTGACGCAGCCCATTACAAGAGGAGAGAATCTAGGAATGGGAAAGGAACACTGTTAATGGACACATATTGCAAAGTGTTTTGTTTTGCAAGATCGGTAACATAAAAAGCAGCAATCCTTGTAGTGAGACAACCCCTTTAAGCTGTTCAATTAAATCCTTATAGTGGCAAAATTCTGCATAACTGTTTACTAAGGAAAATAGCTCCACCACTATGGGTTGTTTTATATATTCCTATAAGGCCCGGTTCACACGGCTTATTGCTGACGTAATTGCGGGGACGGATTTCGCCCCGCAATTGCGCCGGCTGCCGTGCAGCGGGGGCGGGGTGGAAGGCCGGCAGCTCGCCGTCCCCATAGACATCCATTATCCACGGAGCATATCCCGCCGGGATAATGAACATGTCACTTTCTCCCCCCGCGGCGGATTCGCCGAGCGGGGAGAGGAGACATATTCAATAGCTCTCTATGAGAACTGTGGAGTACCGTAATGACTGGGACGGATTCCAGCCGTATTGGAGCGCAGTACGGCTGGAATTCGTGTCCGAAATAAGCCGTGTGAACGGCCCCTTAAGAGGCTTAGATCTATAGAACATACAATAATGCACGTAAACAACACCCATGATAAATTCTATAACTGGTAGGATGTAAGGTTATTTACCAAAACATGCCGTTCAAAATGAGATGCAATTCTTGCCACTTAGGTATGGAATGTGCTGCAGCATTTTTGTGGCTGCCCAAACAATATGTTCAGTCAGTGAACGACTGTTTGCTCACTCGACGGCTGATCAAGTGCATTTCACTGGCCAATGATGGGTCATTCAAACAATCAAACGAAAGTCCTTTCCCAGTTACTGGTTTGTTTAAGAGAGTCTTTAAAGGGAATGTCATCAAAAATGACGTATTGTTTAACTCACATTTTTATGTTCATTACATTTTTTAAGAATTTTTGTATATATTTTTTCTTTTAATTTTCCATATCCTTTCAATATATTTTTTTAAATTTCCTTGCAGTTTTTCACTTGGGCCACTAAGCCTAATAATAGTCTAACATTCTCTTCTGTACAGAAAGAATCGCAGTTTGTCTGCTCATTTTTCAGCACAAAGAGGGTCAAACTGAAAGCAGACACCTGTGAATAGATAACACAGGATCCACCATCCCAAAGAGGAATAGTCCCAGTTCCACTCTTTCCCCCTCCCTGCACAGTGGACTTCTTCCCAAAGGGCACATGAGCATGACTAGAAAACGTCCTATAGAATCAATGGGACCGAGTCATCTTAAAGGGTTTTGCCACGATCTCATTTTTATGCCTCCGCATCCAGCTCTTCAGCTCTGTGCTCAGAAGGGGCGTGTGTGATTTGTTTGAATTGCATATCATGTGACCCAGCAGGATGACATCACCATGCCTTTCCTCTCTCTAGTCAAAGAAAGGTCTGTTTATGTATACAGCTATGAGCAGCTACAATGTATCTTAGAGGTTATGCTTTTTACCTCCCGACACAAGGGTCCTAGGTTCAAATCCCTGCAGGAACCAAACCTGTGTTTTTTTTCTCTTTATCAATGCACAGACCTGATTGAGGTTTCTTTTTTAATTTATTTGCACTGTTTGACTAATTAATAAGAAGCACAAAGGACGGGAGTAGAGTGACAGCACCTGGGGTTTGAACACTCAGTAGCTGCCTGAGAGAAGAGGTGATGTCTGAGCATGTGCGACCAGGACTGAGGGGCTCTCAGCTCTGGTCGTATCCCCTGGAGACAAGCTGTAAACAATGGAACTAAAGGAGCAGCTAATACAAAAACGGTCCAGAATTTTAAATTACAATGAATGGTGAAAATGTTTATTATTTAATTTGCACGCTTCCCACGTCAATTTTACTTTGTGACAAAACCCCCGTTAAGTCTCCTATGTGCATGAAGCTACTGTAAAGCATCTCTCTGACTGCTGTTAAAGCAGTGCAAACAAGGCCTAGTGGGCCCAAAATAAAAACTGCGGGACTTAAAAAATTATTAAAAAATATTAAAGTGATGGGAAAAAAAAAAAAAAAAACACAAAAATTCCAAAAAAATGGTTTAACATAAAAAGGGACAAAAACAATGATCATTTTTGATGACCTTTCCCTTTTAAACCTTTCCAGGACCCCCGGGACATCCCGTACATGCTGGCACACTAAGGGAAAGGAGGGGTTCACATGTTGATCCGGGCTTTAAACTATTTAGATCTGCATCAAAACAATGAAAAAGGTGCGCCCCCCATTGGTGCCGCCTGATAGTTTTCCGCATTCGGTTGCCATGGTAGCCGGGGGCTGATGAATGCCTTCATGTCTGCCATGATTGTACTCCTATAGTAATGGGTGATCAATAAAATCACTATAAACTGCTGTCACAGTATTGTATTTTAAATATAAAGTGATTGAAATATTCAAGTTCCCCTTGGATAACAACGTTTTTTGCAAAAAAAATCTAAAACAGAAATAATTAAATTTTCCAAAAAATATATATATAAAAAAAATAACAACTCAAATAATTAGCATAATTTTTAAAATTTCGTGTCACAAAGTCTGTTTCTAATCAAAAATTTAGTTATATACCTGCTGGGGAAAAACATAATTTAAAAAAAGGGCATCCACCACCAGAGAAATTTATTAAAAAGGGATAACAAAACTAACCATCACACCTCTCAGGGGAAAAAAAAAAAATTATTGGACTTAGAAAATAGTGAAGCAAAGCAAATATTTTTAAAATTAAAATTTTTTTAAAAGTCGTAAAAGATAACAAAAACTATGTATATTTGGTGTCACTGGAATTGTGCTGGCTACTAGAATAGAGATAACATACCATTTATTTCACTCGATGAACGACCCTCCCCAAAAAATTGTTCAATTACATTGTTTTCAGTTCCCTCCACAAAAAAATTACATTAGTCTTGCAAAAAAAACAACAACACAAAACTGCACTAATATGGCTATGCTGACAAAAATAAAATAAAGGGGTTTATATATATTTGGTGCTTCTTTAGGCAATATTACCTAACTTTTGCAAAAATTTGGCGCATGGTAAGCCACACCACATCTGTCAAATCACGTCCCTTTAAGTAAAGCCACGCCCCTTTATTGTTGTAGTTGTGCCAGAACTATGGCGCATTTTGCAGCAAAAAAAAAAAGATTAGCATGCATGCCATACAGGATATCTCTCATGTGTTTTTAAACCCTTTCTGACTTGCTAACCAAAGGGTGTGGCTTTACAGAATAGGCGTGGGTTATCATGCGCAAAATTTTTGCAAAAGTAAGGCAACATTGTCTAAAGAAGCACCAAATTTATTATACTGTCTAAATCACTCTGGTTTATATTTGACACAAAATTATTTAAATGTTTGTAAACAAACCTTTACCTAGTGAATTAAATTTCACTCCAATCTCCTGTTCTAAAAATTGTTTCATAACCCACTGAAGAGAAGAGTTTATTATCTTCGGAGAAACGCGTCTGGGTAAATATGGAGTATTAGTTGGACGAACTCGCTCCCATAGGAGCTCCAGGGAGTAGTGAGGAGTCCATTTAGGGGTAGAACTGCGGAGTCGCTCTTATCAGAGCGGGCACCCCGCTAAGGGCAAGAGAAAGGGCTTGTGAGTAAAGGGATAGTGTATACAGGCAGTCCCCTACTTACATCGTTCCGACTTACAAACGTCCCCTAGTTACAAACGGAGATTTATGGGTCGTGGCTGACATTCAACACTGAGTCACGCCCCATGATAACCAAGTGCCAGCATGCCACAGCTGCACATGAGATACAGAACATTAGGTGAAATCTTCTAAAAAAGGGCACAGGCAGCAAAACAAATGTAAAAACTGTTCCCTGCACTATCCCAAAATTTTTTGTGCTGGAATTACATTTAATAAATCTACCTGTTCCGACTTACATACAAATTCAACTTAAGAACAAACCTACAGTCCCTATCCTGTTTGTAACCCGGGGACTGCCTGTACCAACTTTACTCCATCCAGACTGATAAAAGTTTTTCATGCTCTGGAGATTGAACCCCGCACTTGCTGTTTAAACATTCTGAATCCTGACCACGTTATCGGGGTGGTGAGTAAAACCTACATCTTTGGTATTGTATGTCCTTTTTTTTCTATACGATTAGGTTAAATGGACAAAATAAAAGAAATGTTTTAAAAGGGATTTATTTGGCTTATAGTTTGTAAACAAAGGTGTAAAAAATGTCTTTTTCTGACAGTAAATTTCCTATGAGAAATACCCTGTTTTCCCGATAACAAGACCTCCCCCGATAATCAGACCTAGTGCATTTTTTTTGATGCAATTCAGAGTTTGGCTGCTTCTGCTGATGTTTGTGATGAAATCATTACAGTATATTAATACAGGTTGATATTTTGTTCAACAATAAATGTGAATTCTTGTTCATGGAACAATAAGACATCCCCTAAAAATAAGTCTTAGCTCGTCTTTAGGAGCAAAAATTAATATAAGACACTGCCTTATTTTCGGGGAAACAGGGTATGAGTAGTACTTTAAAAACTAAGTAAAAACTCTTCACAAATGGGGAAAAAAAAAAACTTTTATACTTATAGCTTCCTCTTAAGAAGTAGTTAAAGTTACTGGCCCAAACCCTTTTCCTGTGTCCCTGTGACAACACTTTCAGTTCTGTATTTGTCGGTAGATATCTTTGGGCTCAGACATACTACCACTAATCTGAATCCACTTAATTTTCTTATTACAGTGAAGCAGAAGAAGACGGAATAGAAAGTCTTGTCATGGGAACAGAGGAGTAGAGCAATCTTAGGCTTTAGGCCTGTGACATCAAGCACTGATACCAATAAGAAGTAAGTTGTTATCTGTTTTTTTTTTGTAATATTTAATGCACCCTGAAGAGGCTTCCATATATTGCTGTTCGTAATCTCCTTTAAAGAATAATTTTTACATATATTAAAATGATGTGCCTTTAAAGGAAATCCAGATGTATATGTTGTATTTGAACTTTTTTGCACTCTATGAACTTCTCAGAATACTCCTGTTTTTACAACGGTTCAATAAGCTTTCGTATTTTTAGCGTATATGCCTTTTTACAACATAGCAGCCATAGCCCGGCTGTTCCTTATGGCAGATTTAATAAGAGCGCCTGCTCTAATGGCCGGGATCATAGAAACCTCCTGCTGTTGTTTAACCCCTTAGGCCCTTAAATCGGTTTTGCAATGATCTCATTTCATACCTCCTGCATCCAGCTCTTCAGCTCTGTGTGCTCAGAAGGGGGCGTGTGCGATTTCTTTGAATTGCAGATCATGTGACCCAGCAGACTTGACATCACCAGGCCTTTCCTCTCTGTAGTCAAAGAAAGGTCTGTTTTATGTAAAGCATTGTGAGTAGCTGAGAGGTAAAGTTTTTGCCTCCAGGCACAAGGGTCCTCGGTTCAAATTCCTGCAGGAACCAAACCTGTGTTTTTTTTTCTCCTCTTTATCAATGCACAGACCTGATTGAGGTTTCTTTTTTATTTATTTGCACTGTTTGACTAATTACTAAGGAGGACAGAGGACGGGAGTAGAATGACAGCACCTGGGGTTTGAACACTCAGTAGCTGCCTGAGAGGAGAGGTGATGTCTGAGCATGTGCGACCAGGGCTGAGAGCTCCTCAGTCCTGGTCGTATCCCCTGGAGACGAGCTGTAAACAATGGATCACTAAAGGAGCAGCTAAAACAAAAACGGTGCAGAATTTTTAATAATAATGAATGGTGAAAATGTTTGTTATTTCATTTGCAAGCTTCCCACGTCAATTTTACTTTGTGGCAAAACCCCTTTAAGTGATATCAGTGAGGGATTCCCTCTCTCACCCTATTGGCACCCCTGCAAAGCGATTGTGGGGTACCAATGCTTTTCCATAGCAGGGAGTGTAATAAAGGCCCCCACCATCTGACATATTATACTCCTTTTAGTCCCTAAGCAACATACAGAAAATAGTGTCATGTAAGTGATCAAATGATTGCATGTTTCAGTTCCATTGGGATACTAATAAACAGTTGAAAACTTTTAAAAAAATCTCTAGTTAAAAAACAAAACCTACTCCTTTACAAATAATTTTGAAAAAAAAATAAAAACTAA